>LOEQ01007908.1:0-31685 GCA_001685075.1 Bramus lutescens
GACCGCGTACATGGGTCAGGAATGCACTCACCCCTCCGATGGATGAGCTTGCTGTAGGATCAGTGCCCGTTGCTCCCCAGTAACTTTTCTATATGGGAGAGTTCTGAGAGAGAAAATGGTACGTGTACCCTGACCAATCCATCTATGCCCACCACCTCTCGCAATGGCAGGACAGTGGCAGGCTTGGCTTAGTTAGGATTGGATTTCATAGCAGCACGTGAACGTGTGTGTGTGTGAGGGGGGTGAAAGAGGCTGCCGGGACAAGGCAGGCACCGCGTCCTGGAAGACCGAGGGGGTGTGGAAGGGCGGGAAATAGGCGAAGTTTCTGAAGAACAGAAAGAAGAAGAATTTGGCAAAGCTTTTGGAGAATGGGCAGAAGAAGAATTTGGCGAAGCTTTTGGAGAACAGGCATACTAGGAGGAGCAGGAAGAAGAATGTGGTGAGGCTTTTGGAGACCAGGCAGGCTGAGAGGAGCAGGAAGAAGAATTTGGTGAGGAAGGATGGGAAGGAGTAGTTTTCCGAGGCCGGAAAGGTGGAGATTTGTTAGTTGGGTCCATAGCAGAAGTGGAAGGTTCTACATCACCAATAATGTTCCAATAATATTCCTATAATGTTCCACAGAGATGTGGAGAGAGCGCAAGACACAAACGAACCCACCTGTATAAGTTTATTAAAAGATCTGTGCAGAATGGGCCCATTGGAAAAACGGTGGACAGAGGGGTGAAAGAGGAAGTGGGAATGGCGCCTTTAGCTTTTAAAGGTTTCCCGGCACATGCGCATGAGGGGAAAGACGTGTCTACGTCAGACATTGATGACGGGTGGCGCTATGCCCTGTGCCTGCACACAGGGGCTTCTACATCAAACACTGGTGACGCAGATAGCGGGCGACTCACACATGTGCACCTGGGATACACATCCTGGCCTCCGAACCAGGAAGTGCAGACTTATGGGTGGCTAAAGGAATTACAGATTCAACTGTGAATGTTGAGTGTGAACTTCCAAGGTCCATATTGATGCCAGTGTTTTTATGGTTTTATCATGTTTGTTTATTTTACTGAGTTCATCTACACAACAATAATCATCAAAAAAGTACTCTGTGCCTTCCTATGTACAAATAGAAAACTGTTTATTGAGCCCCAAGCCTTTAGCAATTATTCTTTATATCCAGATGTTACCTATATCTTATTTAATATATTATATATTTGAACAACTGAATAATTAACAGTAATAATAATATTTCAAGTCTTGTAGTGTTAAAAGTGCAGAATTCTTTGAATATTTTTATTTAATAAGGACTGACATAAATCTCAGATGTAGATATTCTAAAATAATAAGGGCTTTAATCATGCGATATAATAAAATTGATTAAACAGACTATAATTTAAAATGTTAATATAATTTTAATATCACAAATATGTAATAATTTTCATGAAGTTAATATTCATACAATAATACAATAAAATAGCTCTAAATTTTGCTTTTTTCTCCAATTTGTAGAAAATATATGGAAATTTTATTCTACGTATTTCATTTTGAATAAAAGCAGCATCTATAAAATACATACAAATATTTACTATTTAAAGATGTAATGTTTATACTTTACATATAGATTAATAGTCATAAAGAATTTATGTTTCTACCAAACTTAAAAAAACACAAATACAATTTATACTTGCAGAGGAGCAAACATTTGTGTCTTTACTGTGAGACAGAATCTCTGTAAAGAGCAAACTGCTTATGGGTGAGGAAGTCCCAAGTGGACTCCAGGAATCCTGTTTTAAGATTCTTAACAAGAATGAGACTTCAGACAAGATACTGTGCAGGAATTCTTTATGAGTTTGTTTGTGGAAAATATTGCTTCTCCACTTTCTAGTAGTATTAAGGAGACAACTACTTAAAATAATACATGGAAATTAGTTCAGAGAAGTAAATAAGAATATATAAGCTGCTATTTTTAGAAATCCGAGTTTTAAAAGTTCCCTGTGATATTTAATTCAGTATGTGCTCAAACTTATCTGTGGTAGTTAGCATTTGTTTTAATTTCTTAGCAACCCTTATTGGGAACTGGACCTTGAAAATAACTGGTGTGGTCTTTATTCTTGGCATAGTCTATGCCTCTCCTGGTAGGAATGTCAGTGGATTCGTACTTGGCTTAGTAAACTTAATAAACTTCCTCACATATAGATGGTAGAAAAAAATGGATAGCAAAGAAATAGGTTGGTTGGGATGGGACAAAAAAGAATAATCGGGGATGAATATGATCGAAATATATTAAAAAACACTCTAATAAAAACAATTACTTTATAGAAAATCAAAAGTCCTGTGAAATGTGGAGAGGGGAAAAATCAGGAGAGGTTCAACCTTAGCCAAAGCAAACTAAGAACTCTGAGACTGGTATAGATAGTCTCCCTCGGGAAGAACACACCAATTGGTTATCCAGTACCAAGTGGCCAGCCTTGAAAACACATATACAGTTAACATTATAAAGACTGAATTGGTTGTATATATGTATTTATGAATATGTATATTTGTGTGAGTGTGCGCGCGCGTGCATGCATATGAATAAGTAAATCAGCAATTAATTAAAAAGAGGCCAGGAATTTGAAAGAGTGCAATCAGGGTCATGGGAGGGTTTTTGAGGGAAGGCAAGGAAGGAGAAAATGTTATATTATGATCTCAAAAATTAAAAGATGCAAAAACTAAGAACGTCTAATAAAAACCATTAATAAATCAAATGCAAAGAAGCAAAAAAATGTTTGCATATTTTGGTGTGTTTATTATTTATTAATACTGGTTTGCTATGGTTGTACCCAAGACCATGTATATGCTTGGAATAATCTGCCACAATACTATATAACAAGTGTCAAACAAAAAGAAAATAGGCTGATATGTATAAGTCATGAGAATTTTAAGCCTTTCTGTAATCCTAGATTTTATATCCTATGAGATCCCTAAATATCATTTGCAATTATATAAAACACAATTAACATTCAAACAAATGCTTCTCTTTTATATCTTGTTGGCCCGTTCTTTCACTACCTCCTTTTCATTCAACCTTTAAAATTAGTTTAATGAATGTAATTGATACATCCAATCACAGGTGTAAAATTAATGGGGAGTAATTCAGTAATTATGTGCATTTTGTTGCATTTCTAAGAGTAAAAGTCTTGCTTTTTAAAGATTGACTAACAGTCCATCTGTATTTCTTCTTTACTAGTTATCAAAGTACCTTTGGCAGGGAGTACTGCTGTTTTAAATGTCTTATTTAAAGTAAAAGACAAAACTCTTGATTTAACTATGAAAAAGTACTAGGTCCTAAAGGCTATAAAAGAAGCTAACTAGACATTTTGGCTAAGGACCGAGAAGGGATGTTGCAGATTTATGGACCAGGAATTATCCAATGCAGTCTCTTCATCCTGTATTTCTGTTTTCACTGGTGTCATTGATGCAATTTTGTTTATTGCTCTTTTGGATTTTTTCTAAATTATTGCATTTAATAAATATGATATAATTACTAATTAATATTGTATAGTTCATATTTATTTGTGAATGGCTCCTTCTTTAGATTGTGTTGACAAGACGACCTTCTCAAAGGATTTACCTTTGGCCTTAGCTCTGCTCATAAAAATCTAATAATGTATCAAGGTAAATGTTTTCCAATAAAATTTTGTTGATACTGAAACTTGAATTTCATACAACTCTCAAATGGCATAAATATTTTTTTAATCTTAAAACATGTTAGATTCAAAAATACTATGGTCAGTATTTGTTTGAATTTGCTTTATAGGCATTTGTCAGTGAATTACTCCAATACAAAACAGGCAAATTTTGCTTTGTGAAAGACTAACAGACTCCAGAGCCATTAAAAATCTGACTGTGTACTCCAAAACAATTTTATCTTAGTGTTCCGTTCTTCCTGTTATTAGATTTTGATCAGGAGGAAACCCTGCAATTCTTATTTACTTGTGGTAGGAGAACAGCTATGCCACTACAAAGTCAAACTCATCCCTGAACAGTCACAGAGAATGGCTCAAGTCTCTAGTGGTAGTAGTCCTGTGAGATAAATGGGGATAACTGTCAAGTAGCCACAGCATCTCCAACTACTCTTTTTCTAGCCATAAAAAAAAGGCATTCCACATTGTAAACTGCTAACTTCCTGTCATCGTTTGCTTCACAAATTGTGTGTTTAGCTTTTATACATGCATATAAAGTCATGCATGGCTTAAGCGATGCTGTAAATAGTTAAAACATAAAAGATACTGCCTCCCTGGCTGTAGAGTAAACTATCACTAAATTTCAGCATACTTGGCACAAGGATAATGCTTCAGAGCCATTCAAGTCTGAAACAGCTTCGATGGTACCATTTCAG
Organism: Bramus lutescens; assembly: GCA_001685075.1. NCBI lineage: Eukaryota > Metazoa > Chordata > Mammalia > Rodentia > Cricetidae > Bramus > Bramus lutescens. The sequence goes on from LOEQ01007908.1 coordinate 4,370, forward strand.
CTTGAGGTATATTGGCAGAGCAGGGATACAACGAATCTAATTTTGGCTTAAGCCACCTATTACTCATATTCTCTCTCTGCTGCATTCACACTTCAATTAACAAACTGTATATGATACACACATATATTTATAGTTTATATTTTTTCCTGTGTTGGCAATGAAACTTTTTAAATTACCTCCTGTAAGCTGTGAGAATTTTCTATTTGAATCTGTTTGGTAAGCTGAGCTTAGCATCCTAAGTGGCGGGTGCATGGGCTTTTCCGGCTTCTCCTAGAGAAGGTTTTGTTTTTGCAGTGCAGCTCACCTCTATCTAATTTACACTTCCCACTCTTCTTGCTAAGCAGGATGTGGTCATCATTCATAACCTTTTCATGATAACTAACATTCAGAAGGAAGCTTTGTGCCAAGTCTTTTGTATGCACTTTCCTGAAGAAAGATGAACCAATATCTCCAAATCAGGAAACTTGATTCAGGTTGTAAGGTCACTATTTCCTGTAGTCAAATTCTCAGTCTAACTCAAGCTCCAAGCCTGGGACTTCTTCAGGGTCAGGGGTTTGATGTGAAAGTTACATAAATTAGGAAATACAGTTTACTGAGCTTTGAGACAGAGCAGCCATCACCACAATCAACATAAAAATAATGCCCACATCCTAAAACATTTCTTCACAAATCTCAAAGGGTCAGTCTACTTTCTCTACTCATCCAATATTTGCCAGGAGAATTTTGTGAAAAATAACATGTCAAAACAATATGAAAATATAGAATTTGGGCTTTTGTGGAAAATTTTTTCCACTTTACTCATTATTTTAGGATGCTTCTTTATTTGGATTTATTAGTTCTTTTACTAAAGAACAATATAACATTTCATGGAAGTGGAAGTCTTTTATATATTTATTCAATATTGAATGTCATTTATTTCTGAAGCATCCGAGTTTTAATGGACACACACAGACACTAGCCACACATATACACACACTCTAGACACATATATTCACACACTCTAGCCACACTTTTACACACATCCGTTGTGTATATGTTTTTATTTCTACAGATAAATAGTGAAGAATAAGAATATTGTACCATAAATAAATTTTTGGATTTGTTGTACATCAAAATCTGCCAGGCTGTTTTCCAACATGACTATAATTTTTTCTGTTGTTGTTTTAGATTCCCATAAGCTATGCATGAGTCTCAGAGTGTTCTGCATCCTCGTGAGCCATTTCAGGAGCCGTGTTCAGGAATCCTGGTGCTGCAATTTGCATTTCCCCAGCCATTTACCATGTGGAGAAGTTTTTCATGTGCTTGTCTGTCACCTATTTCTTTGTAAATGTTCTTTCAAATCATTTTCCCTTTAAAGAAATTGGATTGTTTGAATAGCGAGTTCTGAGATTTTTAAAATATATTCTTCTTCCAAGCACTCTCTCAAATTTCTGTATTATAAATATTTTCTTCCTGTCTGTGGCTTTTTAGAAAAGATACCTTAAGTAGAATATGAGTCTCTAAGTCTGATGAAGTCCAAGTTATAATGTTTTTTCCTTTAATATTTTACGCATTTTTAGTGTCTAGGAAATCTGTGCCTGGCAAAATTCATTAGTAAAATATCATACTTTGTAAAATATGAATGTCTAACTTAAATATCAAGAAGTAATTTAATCTGAAATAGCTATACTAGTTTCTGTTTAAAGATGTGTCAATTCTTAAAAATTAAAGCAATATATAATACGTACATATACATTATATATAACATTTAAATACACATTATGTAAAATCAGTTTAAAGTTATACTATATATATACATACATTTTTCTCTAAATAAAATATAGTCAATGTTGTTGTTCTTTTCTTCTGCTTTTGGTGTTTTTTTCCTTTTTTTCGACTTTCTTTTAGTTTATTCTCTGTCTCTTTCACAACATGACTCCTGATCCCACCTATCTACCCCCAACCTCCCACACACACCAACTTAAAACAAAATAAAGAAAAAAAAAAAGAAAGAAGGAAAAATTTTGTCATGGAAGGTGGAGCGTAACAGTGAGTCACACACAAAGCCCTTTTATCCATCATTTTTACATGCAGGTGTTCATCACAAAGAGTCATTGGTCTGATTCCAGGCCCCTGGTCACTGCTACACTGTTGATGCTGGAGCCTCACTGGGACTTGTCGTGGACATCCCATTGCTGTCGTGCCTATACTGAAGCTCTGAGTCACTGGACCGAATGCTCCCACACCCCTTTGTCACTCCCTCCCCCCGCTCTCATGCTCCAGGAGATCACAGACCACAGATGGTGTGGATGTTGGAGTGGGCCAATACATAACTTTGGTCCTGCGCTTGGGTAGTTGCAGGGTCGCTCAGCCCAGCAGCTCTCCCTTGTCTTCTCCACCAGGCTGTACTCTCCAGCATTGCCCTGGTTAGTTCACCTCTTGCAGTGCTCAATAAGGGACTGCGTCAGTTCTCTGGCTTTCGTTTTAGGAGGATCAGTTCCCCCACACCTCTACCTTCAGGGCCAATTCTACTGTGTTGCCCAGGCAAAGTGCAGAGGCCACTCTTCCTTTGTGCTGCTCTTTATTAGGGTCAGATATTGCTCTTCTGCTTTTATGACCCCAGGACAATTTCTTTCACCTGCCTCAGGCGTTGATGGGCGGGGCACGGGGAGATATCTGTTTCTGGCCCATACCACCACATGGCAGATGAATAATGGGGACAGCTCTTCCTTTCTCACAGCAGGCTGGCTCACCCATGCTTCCACCAACAGGGTTGGCTCTATTGGCAACATTGTCTTATTCATCTACAAATAAAATAATCCAAAGATTTTTAAGGCTTAAATTGTTTTAAAAAGGCAAGCCATTTTTAAATATAAGTTGTGTTGGTAGAAATGTTATAGCATTAAGAGAGAATCTTCAATATTTTCAAGGTAAGATTAGAATGGATGTATTGACTTTACAGTAAAAAAAATACAAGAAAAGAAGAAATGCATGTTTGTGTCAGTATGTGTGGCTGTATAGACATGGATGGGCACATTTGAAGAGACAAATACAGAGACAACATACAGAAAATGAATTTCAGAGGATTTGTGCTCAAGGTTTTGAAAATATGAGCTTAGCTAAGTAACTGCCACCTGTCTAAGAATACAAATTTGGTTCTATTTAAGTAGGATTGGAATCAATAAATATTAAGGTAACATAAATATATAACTTGAGTGAGAAACCATTTTTAAATGAAGTTTTTTCTGTGTAATATGCTATTATTTTTTCCATTTATATAAATATTTTAATGCAATCTTTTTCATTTTACATAACTATTCCCATTTCCACTTCCTCCCCTTCTCCCATGCCACTCTCCCCTTCACCCTTAGACTGGTCTTCTGTAGCTCAGCCCAATGCTTCAGTGTAGATCTCTGTATCTGCTTCCATCAATTTCTGGTTGAAGGTTCTACAATGACAATTAATGTAGGCATCATCTGATAACAGGGAAAGGCCAGTTTAGGCATCCTCTCCACTGTTGGTTAGAGTCTTAGTTGGGGCCATCCTTGTGGATTCCTGGGAATTTACCTAGTGCCATGTTTCTCACTAGCCCTTTGATGGCTCCCTCAATTAAGATAAATCTTTCCTTTCTCTCCTCTCCGTCTATGTCTTTCTCCATTATTGAGTATCCCATTCCCTCATGATCTCCTCCTCCTTCCTCTTCTTCCCACCCCTTCCCCTCCCACCTTCCCTTCTTCCACCTCCCAATTTTCTTAGGAAATCTTGTCTTTTTCCCTTTCTCCGGGGGATCCATATATATCTCTCTTAGGGTTCTATTTGTTATGTAGCTTCTCTGGGATCACAGAGTGTATGCTGGTTATCCTTTGCCATATGCCTAATATCCACTTATGAGTGTACATACCATGTTTGTCTATCTGGGTCTGGGTTACCTCACTCAGGGTAGTTCTTTTTCTAGTTCCATCCATTTGCGTGCAAATCTCAAGATGTCATTGTTTGTTTGTTTGTTTGAGTAGTACTCCATTGTGTAAAAGTACCCCATTTTCTTCATCCATTCTTCATCTGAGGGGCATCTAGGTTGTTTCCAGGTTTTGGCTATTGTAAATAATTGTGCTATGAACACAGTTGTGCAAATGTCCTTGCTGTATGAGTATACAGCCTTTGGGTATATGTCCAAGAGTAGAATTGCTGGGTTCTGAGGTAGATTGATTCCCAATTTTCTGTGCCACACTTTTTAAGGTAAAAATTTTTTATAAGATCAATATATATATATATATTATATAATATTTTATATAAATATAATATTATATGTAATATATAATATAATAGAGAATATATAAAATATATTTTAAACTTTTGTCATGAAAAAGTGGTCATATAGACTACTACAGCTATCAAAAGGTTTTACTTATCTTCCTATTCATAATTTTGGGTTTGAATCTCTATCAGTTTTTTGCAGTGACCTGTGAGCAAGTCTAGTAGCAATCTTTTAAGTCTCAAAAAGAGGATGGGGCCCAACAAGGTGATTTTTCCAGGACATAGTAACACTACTAAGCTGAAAAATACCACTTAAAGATCGGCTTTGGATTATAAACTGTTCAGAACAACTTTGAGGTAGCTAGTTGAGATGATCCAGTCTAACAGATTACTCTCACTAGGACTTAAGGCAAGCCTTTTACTTTCCCATTATGCAGAGACTAGACAATAAATGATACTGCCAACTCTCCCAGATCTTGACAATTAACTCAAGTATTTCTTTTAAGGGTCCCCTAAATATGCCATCACCCATAGATAGCAGGAAGTAAATTTAAGAACACAACAGCCACATTCCCATTGGTTTTATGGACATTTGTCATTGTTTAGGGGGAGATTGGTTACATGTTGTTATTAGTAATGGTCAGGAAAAAAAACTAAATAATGGAAATTAGAAATGGAAGGTTCTTTTTTGAAATGAAAAGGAGGAATATAGATATTATAGGATAAAAGGGTATCCTATCATAGGGTGGATTATTGAATCTACTCTGAAAATGAAAAAGGGAGGACATAGAAATGATATGATAAAAAAGTATATTACTAAATCTACTTTTAAAAAACAACTATTAGTTTTAAATGTTTTTCATTGGATTGGACTTTTGTAAATTGTATACAAATGTGTACATTTACACAAATTTGAGATTAATTTTGTTAGAACATACTCTATATACATTTGTAATCTTGTTCAAGATATTGTACTTATACAACTCATTTAACAATGTAAAGAAAGTTTTAGTACTTGAAAATTTTTATTACCAACTATTTAGGATAAATAAGAAATGCAAGTTAGTAGTTAAGGATTTATTACAATCAAATTTGTAGTCACATTAGGTTTTTTTTTTTCAAGAACAAACAAAGATATATTTAAGATAGACAGGTAATCTTCAAACACATCAGAGATGTACAGATTATGTCATTTAAGGTGTTTTAATAACACAGGCATGTAGTCCCATATTTCTATATGGTATGGCAGACAGGCTCTCAAGTCATAGTGGTCACATACCCTTTCAGATTGGCTGTTGCTAACCTAACAATGGGTCAAGATGTTGTTTTGCTCCCTTCTCTGTAATTTGAAGGATGCCTGAATAGAGGAGATACTAACTCAAGCCTATGTGACTGAGCTAGCATACTGACCAGGAAGACAGAGGAGACATAGGTAAATGTAAATGTGACTAAAAGCCATTCACCTGGTTACCTAGGAAATAGAATGCTAATGAATTCCCCCATTAGTTTATGTTTTGATAGATAAGGCTGTTTGGAGAATATAAAAAAAAAATCTTCAAGATGTGAACTCAGGATTTCATGAGGGATCACTAAAAATATCCCTCCCAAAAAAGCCATGTGAGTTACATCTTTATTCCCATGCCTCCATGCTGGGCAAGAGAGAGAGTTTATGTTGGGGTCTGGTCCAGAGAGATAATTTATGGTCTGAGCTGCCACCGGAATCTGACACAAGCACATTTTTATGTCAATGAGACATGTCTGCTGCTGGCAGTAGCAATCTACTTCAGAGAAAATGATAAACATCGAAGAAACTCCACATGAAGTTTTCTTTCTTTATGACAAAAGTAAACCACTGAGCAAGAAAGTGTCCTTGCCTCAACTGCTGACAGTATGCTCTCCTAATTGGACAAGCAAAACACACAAAACAAGTGACTGCCAAACATTATCAAGTCAAAGAGGGACAGCCCTTCAGAATATCCTGCTTCACAGAAAATTATGTCAGATATGCTAGGCCTGTAGAACAAAGATGGATGCCTGAACCTTGCAGAGGAACTTTGAGTGACTGTCCAGGCAGTGAGCTGTTATTGTCATTTCTAACAGTTTTGGAAGCCATTAGCTTGCACTTCCTTCTTACTCATTTAATATTATTTCCTCTTTGGTCTCTGAGGTAGTTGAAGAGTATATACTTATAGTTATAGCTTTTCTTGTTTACCACACTCAGGAAAGAAACTCACTAAGAGGTATGAAGCATAAAATGTTGAGAGAATTTAAAAATAATTTGATAATGCAAATTATCAAATTAGAATAGAAGTGAATTAAATACAACATTTTGGGCTCATCAAGTAGAATAGATATGGAGTATTTTCTATGAATTTGTCAAATACAAATGGACTAGATATTGTATTTATTGCCTCTATGCATTGAATATAGTTATTTTACTTATTTTATATAATTTTTATTTTATTAGTTATAACCTTTTTAATTTTAGGCAAAATGGAGAAATGTAGAGGTGTATTATTTGAGTTTCAATAAATGAAGCTTGTCTGAAAATCAGAGGACCTAATGCAGTCATATTAGTCATCCAAACAGCCAAGCAGTGGTGGCACACACCTTTAAACCTAAAAACCACATTAGTCAGCCATACAGGCCAGCCAGTGGTGGCACACATTTTAACCCAGCAGTCACACTAGTTAGCCAAAAAGGCCAGGCAGTGGTGGCAGACACCTTTAATCCCAGCAGCCACACTAGTCAGCCAAACAGACCAGACAATGGTGGAACACAACTTTAATCCCAGCAGCCACACTAGTTAGTCATAAAGGCCAGGCAATAGTGGGACATGCCTTTAATCCCAGCACCTGAGGGGAATATAAAATTAGAGGAGACAGGTCACAGGCTCAGTTTCAGTCTTAGGATTCATGGAGGCAGGATCACCATTTAGGTCTGAAGTAGAGATAGGAGCCAGTGGCTGGCTGCTTTGATTTTCTGGTCTTTAGCTTGAACCCCAATATCTGTCTCTGTATTTTTATAATTTATGTTACACAAGGGTGTTTGGGATTTTTGTGGTTTACACAATGTTGTTAGTCTTGTTCTAATACATGGTTGTGAAGCAGTGATGTCTTGCTTCATCTTTTTGACATTTTGTTCAATGAATGACACCTGACCTCATTATAAGCATCAGTATGGCAAAAATGCCTCACTCTAAGTGTTAGAAAACTCAGGCTATTGCCTGACTTTCTTTAATTCCTCTCAAGTATTCTGTCCTAAATTTCCAGACAAAAAGCACTAATATACAGAGATACATGATTTGAAGACAGAGTTAGTAACTTGTACAAGAAAGATACTGGAGCTTTCACTCTGACCGAGTGTGAATAATTTTCCATATGCTGTATCAGGAAATATATATATGATCTTTGTCGAGTCTCCTAGCATATAAATGCTCATCCTTGGAGGTTGCTTTAAAAACATTTTTATCTTTTATTGTTAACAGATTCTTTTCTTGCATAATATATCCTCACTACACTTTTCCCTCTCTCTATTTCTTCCACTTCCTCCCAACTTCCTCTCTCATTTGGAGCAATTCGCAAGTTGACTAATTTAAAAAAATGGATTATAGGAGCCAGAGTGGTTGAGAAAACCATAAGAACATAGCCCACAGATATGATATGGCTCATAGGGTCTCACAGAGAGAGACTCATCTGACAATCATGGAGCCTAAATGGGTCTATGCTAGATCTACATATATGTTATAGTTGTGTAGATTGGTGTTTCTGTGGGACACCTCACAGTGGAAGTCATGTGTCTCTGAATCTACCTACTCTTGGGACTCTTTTCATGCCATTGAATTGCCTTTCCAACCTTGATAATAAGGACATTTGCCTTGACTTATTGTATCTTACTTTGTTGTGTTTGCTTGTTCTCTTGGAGCATGCTCTTTTTTGTATATAAAAGCAGGGTGAGTGGTATGTAGGAAACAGTAACTGGGGATAGCTGGGAAAATTGGAGGGAGGGGAAATTGCTGTCTGGATATAAGTATGAGAGAAGATTCTATTTTCAGTTAAGAAAAAGAAAAGAAAAAAGAAAAACAGGTTTCTAAGAGATATAAAATACTATGCTATATTACACTGATAAGATGTAACAAAACTAACACATTGGAATTGATCTAAAAAAGAAAGAATAATGAAGGAAAAGAATCTAAGATAAGGCATAAGAAAGACTCACTTTTTTTATACACTCAGGTATCACATAAAAGCACTGAACTCAAAGGCATAATATATATGAGAAGGAGATATAGGATTTAAAAAGTAAATAAAATAAAAAAATAAAATAGACAAACCAAAACAAAGCAACAACAAAAGGAGAAACCCAAATAAGACTTTATAAGACTATAAACTTCCAAAGGTGTCCTTGGGTTCATTTTCTATTGACCATCTGCTACTTGACAAATAGCCTACCCTTAAGAGTAGTTAGTTTTCCTAGTGAGACTCCCTTGGATGAAACTGAGTTTTCATTTGAAAGTGGTTATCAATTGAGGATTGTCTCTGGGTTAGGGATGGGGGCATGTATCCACTTCTGCTTTTACTTCAAAAACCTCATCTAGTAAAGTCCTGCGAATACACTGAGTACATTGACTCTCTGTGAGTTCATATTTGTGGGGTTCATGTTAATTTAAAGGGCTTTGTTTCCTTGGTGTCCTCCATGCCCTCTGGTTATTACCCTCTTCCTGCCTCCTCTTCCACAGGGTTCCATGAGCACTGACGGGAAGGATATGATGGAGACATCACCATCCTGTTTAGAAATGAATGATCCATGACATCTCACTTTTTGCAAATCTGGCTGTCGGTCTCTGTATTTATTCCCATCTGCTTCAGGATGAAACTTTTTTTTTTTTTATTGAGCAAGACACTGTTCTATGAGTAGAGCAGAATGTCATCAAGAGTTATTTCACTGTTTCATTTTCCATTTTTACTGTTGTTGTTTGCTTGTTTTTTTTTTAATAATAGTATCTGCTTTTTGCCTAGGTTCTTGGGGTTTTTGTCTCAGGGTCTTGGTCACCCAGGCAGTATTGCATAAGGAATGCATCGTGTGAAGCGAGTCTTAAATCAAATAATTACTGGTTGGTTTCTACCACAAGCTTCATGCTATTAAAGCCTTAGAATATCTTACGGGCAGGACACAGTTTGTAGACTAAAGAGTTTGAGAGTACCTTGGTATTTACATGTTCCTTTTAGTAGCCTGCTGAATACCTTCCGGCACCAAAGATGCTAGAATATCATGATGAAGGTTCTATGTAGCACCAGTTCAACTTCTACTTATTAAATGAGTTGCATAGGTGTTTTCTTCAGCAATTGGGGCTTGCTGTCAGCTTATGGAGGGCAGCCTATAGTTTTTCCAAAAGCTTTGGTAGTTTGGGGTTTCCAAGGGGACTCTCTTCTCCAACAACTAGATTAGATATAACTCATTATCAGTACTAGTAGCTTCATTTGGTGAAAAGAGTTGCCCACTTGGTGCTCAGTCTACCCTAATGTTTGGGGAATTTATTAAGGTCACCCGCATATATGTATCTATTTTAGGAAGATTTTACTGGTTGGTTACAATCCTACTAACCTTAAATGGCCCTTAATTTTTACTGTCTTTTTTCTTATTCTTCTCTCATCCCTTTTCCTTCACCGTCTCTGAAAGGTCCTCCTTTTCCATATACCTGATCCATCCAAAACTGTCTATTCTATTTTCCTTTCTTTGGGAGACTGAACTGCTCTTTCCCACAGTCCTTTACTCTATGGCTAGTATCTGTGATTCAATGGATTGCAGCTTGATTATCATTGACTAAACAACTAATATCCATTACACATATATAAGTGAATCCATGCCATGTTTCATTTTCTAAACCTGGGTTACCTCACTCATGATTATTTTTGTCTAGTTTCATCCATTTACTGAGGACTTCATGGTTTCATTTTTAACAATGGAGTGATACTTATTGTGTAAATGAACCATATTTTTTTATCCATTCTTCCTTTTATAGACATAAAGATTGTTTCTAATTTCTGGCTATTATTAATAGAGTGACAGTGACAATGGTTAAACAAGTGCCGTTGTGGTAGAAAGAAGTGTCTTTAGACACATGCCCAAGCATGGTGAAGCTGGAGCTTGAGGTAAGGTGATTCCCATATTCATGAGAAACTAATACACTGAATTCCATAATGGTTGTGCAAGGGTTCAGTCTTAATAGCAATGTAAAGGTGTTCCCCTTACTCCACATCCTAGCTAGTATGAGCTGTCATTTGTTGGGCTGATCTTAGCCATTGTGGTGGGTGAAAATTTAAATCTTAAAGTGGTTTTAGTTTTAATTTCCTTGATAAATAAAGGTGATAAACATTTCCTAAAGTGTTACTTAGCCATCTGAGTTTCTTCTTTTGGGAATTTTGTTTAGATCTGCACCTCCTTTTTAAGTGGTTTATTTATTTTCTTGATAACTAGTTTCTTGAGTTCTTTATATATTTTGGATACTAGCCCTCTAGCAGATACATAATTGAGAAAAAGCTTTTCCCATGCTGTAAGGTTTCGGCTTTGTTCAAATTATGCTGCCCTTTTCTCTGTAGAAGCTCTTCTGTTTCATGGAGTGCTATTTATCAACTATTGATCTTAGTGCCTGTGATAATAGTGTTGCATTCAGAAAGATTTCTGTGAAATGACTTCAAGCATGTTCCCTACTTTCTCTGATATAAGGTTCAGTGTATCTGGTTTTATGTTGAGGTCTTTGATTCTATAGGAGTTGAATTTTGTGTAGAGCTGTAAGTATGGATCTATTTTGTATGCAGACATCCAGCTTGAGCAGCTTTCAAAATTTGTTGAAGTTGCTGTCTTTTATTTCCAGAGTGTATTTCTGGATTCTTTCTAAAAACAAAACAAAATAGATTTATGTCTGGTATTTATTTACTCTGTGTCATTCCGTTGATCGATGTGCCTATTTTGTGCCAGTAGCATGTGATTTTTTTTTTAAATTATGATAGCTCTGAAGTACAACTTGAAATCAGGGAGGGAGATACTTGCAGATGTTCTTTTTTTTGCTATGTTGATCCTATTGATCCATGAGCATAGGAGATCTTTTTATCTTCTGCTATCTTCTTCAATTTCTTTCTTCAAAGACTTGAAACATGTCATATAGGTCTTTGCTTGGTCAGAGTTACCTAAGATATTTGATGCTATTTTCGGCTATTGTGAATGGTGTTGTTTCCTTGATATCTTTTTCAGTCTGTTTCTCCTTTGTACAATGGCAGGCTACTGATTTTATTTAATTAATTGTATATTTAACTACTTTTCTTAAAGTTCTATTTATCAATTGTAGAAATTTTCCTGATAGAAATATTTAAGTCACTTATGTATACTAGCATATCATCTTAAAATAAAAATAACTGGCTTCTTCCTTTGCAATTTTTATTCCCTTAATATCCTTTGGTTGTTTTATTTCTCTAGCTAAGGTTTCAACTACTATGTTGAAAAGATATGGACATTTATCATGAGGCATGTTGTATATTGTCAAAGACCTTTCTTTTATGCATCTAATGATATGATCCTATGGATGTTGGCTTTCCGAATTTTTAATATAATGGATTACTTTTATATCTTTGTGTATGTTGATCCATTCCTTCATCTCTAGGATTAAGCCTACTTGATCATGGGGGGTGATTTTTTCTATTTAATTAGGAAATATTCTATTGAGAAGTTTGCATCTGTGTTCATAAGGGAAGTTAGTACGTGATTTTCTTATTTTATTTCTTTATTGGATATTTATGTAGCTTGACTATCAGGGTAAATGTGGCTTCATAAAACAAATTGGCCAACGTTCCTTCTGTTTTTAATTTATGGAATAGTTTGAGGAATATTATTATTAATGGACCTTTGAAAATCTGGTAGAATTCTGTGTAAATTTCATCTGGGTCTGGGCCTTATTATTATTTATATTTTGTTTATATTTTAATGATTCCGTCTGTCTCTCTGGGGTATATAGGTCTGTTTAAATTGCTTATCTGAACTTTATTTAAGTTTGTAAGTGGTACCTATTGAGAAAATTATTCATTTCTTTTATATTTTCCAGTTTGATGAAATACAGATTTTTTTAACTATTGCCTTAAAATTCTCTGCTTTTCCTCAGTATCTGTCATTATGTCCCCTTTTCTAATTTTGTTAGTTTGAATATATTTTCTTTGCCTTTTAATCATTTTATATATGGGTTTGCCAATATTATTGATTTTCTCAAAGAAACAATTCTCTATTTCAGTGATTCTGTGTGTGTGTGTGTGTGTGTGTGTGTGTGTGTTTTATATTTTGCTTTGTATCTATTTTACTAATTTATCCCTGAGTTTGTTTATTTCTTGCCATTACTCATTTTGGGTCTGATTTCTTTCTTTTTTTAATTTTAGTACTTTCAGGTGCACTACCAATTTGCTAATATGAAATCTTTTGATTTTTATTTTTAATTGACAATTAGTTCTTTAAATTTACCTCTTAGAATCACCTTCTTTGTGTTCCACAAGTGTATGTTCATTTTATTCAGTTTTAGAAAAGCTTTACTTTCTTTTTAATTTCTGTCTTGACTCATGTTAATTCAATATGAGTTGTTCCATTTCCATGCACTTGTAAGATTTTTGTTGTTTCTGTTGTTAGTACCCATTTTTACTTAGCGATGCTCAGATAAGATATGGGTTTTTATTTCAGTTTTCTTGTATCTAGCTTTTTGTTCAAATATGTGATCAGTTATGTGGAGAGTTCCATGAAATGCTGAGAGGATTTTGTATTCTTTTGTGTTTTGGTGAAATGTTCTGTAAACACCTGTAAGGTGCATTTGGTTTATAACATTTGCTAACTTCAGCACTTTTCCGTTTAGTTTGTGTTTGGATGATCTGTCTATTGGAGAGAGTAGGATAGCACAGTCTTCCACTATCACCACAATGTGTGTCAATGTGTGATTTAAGCTTCAGTAGTATTTTGTTTACAAATGTAATGCCCTTGTGTTTGATTAAACATGAAAGCTAACACCAAAGGGCAATATTACTATGTCATACCTATGCTAATGAATCCCTATAGTACAAGTTCTGAGAGCTTCAGTTCCTGGGCTTAAAGTTTCCAAGGTTCTTGGAGCAGTCATCCTTCTTTTCTATATGTGATCCTATGCCATATAATATAATATCTATAATATCCATCATTAAAATCCTGCAGGAAAGTACTTCTTTGACATTCGTTAACCATTAAATCAAATTATTAGAAATCAACAGTAGGCTTGTGAAACCCTGATTTATTCCTGGTGTATCAGAAACACATGAAAAATACTTGCTGTAAGCCCTCAAGGTGCAATGTCCCATCTAAGGCACTGATACTTTTAGTCTGTGGGGTCTATTGCTGTCTTTGCTAGTGTTTCCACAGAACAGAAGGAGATGGCACCCAGTTTTGTCTACCGTTACAGCAATGCTAGTTTGGTATTTAGCAGGCACTATCATACATGAGGTATTAGAATCGTGATCTTTTGACAGTATAGCTTAAAAAACAATGTGTTTACTGTTCAATTTTGATTTTTCTGCTGTTTTATCAAGTCTGGATTTTTTTCCTTGCAATTGTTTTGATAGAATGGTGAATATTATTTTCTGTTAAGTATGAAGTTGTTTGCTTCTCCAAAGGAAAGATTTCCTAATTTGTGTTACAAAAGTGATTACATGTGGTGGAATATGGATTTTCCTTGGATTAAACATCCATGTATTTTTGGGCAATACATGAAAACAAACATTCTTCTATTGTCATGAAATGGTCTTTGTTTTATTTCAGAGACTGGAAATTATCAGTCAACTGTTTCTAATTTGAGAGTCATATATATTAAAGGAAAAATCAATTTGGCTCCTCCAGATGAGTATAATTCTTAACCTAATCTCTCAACCCAATATGTACTGTTAAAACAATAATACAACTTTTTGGAAATTCAATTACTAAAAATTCCATTTATGTGCTGGTTGTTGATTGTTCCTAGTCCTCCTTTGATGCTAATCTATATTGGCATTTTAATTACTGTATTTTTTAACATTAAAGAATCACTTGAAATAAAGACAAAAATTCTTTACAGTTCTGATTTGTGCTTTATTTTCCTGACATTCTTATTTATCAATAAGTGCCCTGTTCATTAGCAGTGTCTCTGAGTTGTTCTCTGCCTGTGGGTTATCAATTTTCCCATGGATGAAAATCTCTGATTATATTTCAGGTGGGGGTGACTCTGTAACACTAGTATCTAAAGTGGTTCTTAATTTAGAACATTATAAGAAAGATTTGTTAGATATCTTAAAACAATTATATCATGAAACTTTTATTCATTTATAAAATTATCTACCAATTTATAATCTACCTGTCATCCTCCTTTGATACTTAAGATTATTTAACTTCCAATTAATAATTTTGACCATTATAAAAAATAGGAACAACAAAAGTCTCCTCTGTAATGGTGTCTTGGTTTCTTCTTATATGAGTTCTTCCTCTTGATTGTCCTGAGACCTCTGTCCTTCTGTTTTGAACATTATAGGCCATAGACCTGCTTTTGAGCATGGATAACACAAACCTTGAACTCAGGATAAATAACAAGACATTCAAGCTCTTGAACTGTCCAAACCAAAGCTTTTACTTAACAACACTGCAAAACAGAAGCATGACGAACTTAACGAAGCTATAAAATCATGTATCAAAAATTACTATTAACTCTTTGAGGCCCAATAAACTTTTGCTTGTCTTTTGAAAATGTCATCATTTATTTATAATGAAAAAATGTTTGCAGGAAAGTGTCAGTGACTCAGTTCAGTTTTTATAAAGAACTGACAGTTCTTGAGAGAAAACATACTATATTGCATAAGTGTAAATAGGATTATTGGTCTTAATATAATCTTTTTAACGTGTTGGCAGATGGTGAATACAATGAAATATTTTGATAAGTCCTTGTTATATTTTCAGAGAGGTAGAGGCTCAGTGTAAATATGAAGTTCTAAACAGTTGAACATCCAGATGCTTACTCAAACCAATATGAATAAGACTTTTTCATTTTCAAGTAGAGTCTTGTAATTTAAAAAAGAAGATGGAGCAAAGAGAAAAGGAAAAGGAGGAATAATGGAAATCCATGCAGGACTGTCAAGCATCAAACCTCCTAGGCAATTCACATTATCTTCCAAACAGTGGAAATGTCCTGAGGAGAGCATGTATAGAATCACTGATATAACTCAGGCTAGTATGTCATCATTGAAAATACTGAGTTTGTTGGAGATACTGTAGTGTGTCCACCTTTATTTGTCCTTTAAAGCCAGAAAAAAAGACTAAAATATGCCTGTAGGCAAAATAAAGTCCCCTTCTTCCCCCAGCCCCCACCTCTCTTGCTCTTCAACTTCTATGTGATTTGTAAAATGAACTGTAATAGAAAGTTCAGATGACAAAAATTGCAGTGGTGTGGCCAAGAAAGCACCCAGGGGGCTTTTAGCTTCCGTTGTGCCAGGACAGAACGATCAGATCAGCCTTCTGGACTCAAATGCGACACTGTCAATAAGGATACATCATCTTTTTTGTGGTGTAGAAGAGCTGTCATGGGTAATTCCCGTTATTCCAAAGCCAGGATTTTCCATTAGTCCAGCCACCTGCTGGGTTCCTCTCCTCAGGTTTAATAGCATCTGAATTTATCACCATCTGTGGGAAGAAAGAAAGTGTGTTGCTAAGTCCTCTCTTCATTTGCTTTGCAGTGTGGAGAATAATCTTTACGAGGAGGAAGCAAAAGCTGCTGGGATTGAAGTATGTGGAAGAATAACTTAGCTCACCTTGACATCAGAGGTCCAGACCTAGGGGCCAACACACTCTCTGTTCTAGGGCAATTCCTGCAACAAAGAGAATATTTTAATTTACTATAAAATACAGTATCAAAGTTAAACAGATTCAGGATGCAGTTCTTCTTTGGATTACAAGAAGACTGAAAGATTTCATCAGATCTATGGTATTGATGAACGATGTAGAGATATATCAGGTTCATATAAAAAGGTCCTCTTTTAATATGTATCATATAAATAGGTCAATGTAGAGTATAGCGCCTGTTGTACACAGTTATTCTCCTCTACACATTAAAAGGAGCCTCTGCAGAGTACAAGAAGAAAAGTCAGGGAATATAAATCATTACAAACAGCATCTTGTATCAAAGTTCTATGACTAAAGATCATGTAAATAGAGATTAGTAGTTGGGACTTACACAGCTACCAAGGATGCACCATTGTCATTTTTTTCACAATAATAAATAGCAAAACAAGATTGACAGGGGAGTATGGGACTGACAATTAAATTCTGACATTGACTTTGTGGAAACTTGCAGGTCTAATCTTCCACTCACTTTCTCAGTCCCACTAAGCTTGCTGCCTTCCAGACTCTGATGTCCAGGCAAACGCTGGGAGGAAAGCAGAGCCTTTTTGACATAACAGGAGCCATAAATGCTGTTGCCCTTCCAGAGGAAGCTCTAGCCAGACTACTACAGCAGTTGAAAAGATTAGGGAGGGATATGCTTACAGAGGAGAGGAATGATGAAAATGCTTGCGCACTCCACGTCCCACACACCGAGGGGGTGCTTCGAAGAAACACTGTCTGCCATTGTCTTTCTTTAGGAACCATGAGTTCACCCTTTTCTCATGAGTGCCCTGAATGATTATAATCTTGCATTAATGACTCCAAACAGCCAGTGTTTTCTGAAGTCCCAGGGTCAAGCTCTGTGGATTGAAGAGCTGGGATAATTGGAGGGAAAGCTACTTACTACAGTGAGGCAACAATTCCAAGGGAGGAGGTAGCACAGCACAACAAATCACCATCCTGTTATTCTCTGAGGCTATGGGGTGAGTCTGCTTTCCCAGCAGAGAGACTGTGAAATCTGTATTGTGACAAAGCAAAAATGCCTT
Source organism: Bramus lutescens (assembly GCA_001685075.1). Lineage (NCBI taxonomy): Eukaryota > Metazoa > Chordata > Mammalia > Rodentia > Cricetidae > Bramus > Bramus lutescens. The sequence continues at coordinate 21,547 of LOEQ01007908.1, forward strand.
CTGGGTGCGTGCTTCTTGGAAAAAGGTTTGATGTTGTATCTGTAATAAGACAGAAGAGGAAACAGTCCCTTTGGTTCAGTAATGCATACTGGATATGAGCAAAATCAAAGATTTAAATTTTAATCTGGGACAAGTTGCTCCATCCCCCTAATTTATTATTTAGAAAATTCTGTATGCTCTATTTTTTTCCTCTGTGTTAGATCTAGCATACTTCTGCCTTCAAATCTTATTTGAATAAATCTGAGGATTCTGATGCTAAAGGGATCTACTAGTTTGGCTCTTTTCTCAGGGATGTTATGTGACTTTGTGGAACTGTCTTTGAGCAAAACCTGGATTTGTATATTGCTACTTGGTGCTTTGGTTAGGAAGCTCATTGGCAGGGAGTTGAGAAAGGTGTGGATGGCTACCTTTAGCAGATATCACAGGGAACAGAATGTAAAATGAAACAAGTAGTGGAATACATATACAGTCCATTTCCCTCTGCATAGCATTCTCTGGATGATGTAACACATATGGCTATTCATACCAGGAGCAGCAACTTCAGGGATGGAGACAAACTCTAGAAAATCTGTCAGCTTGGGTTAATAGAACATTGTTATTACCTCGGGTGAGGCAGATGGAGGGCAAACTTCTCTGCTGGATTCTGCTGCTCTTTAATTAATGTCCACATTTGTTATGTCAATATAATGCATCACGTTTGCTCCAAAGGTTGTGTTATTTTGCAGCAAAAATTAACATTGCATTTCATTTCAAGATTTGAACAATTGCGCAGAATCTTAAAGGTACATGTAGACACCTAGAATGATATTTAAATCAGTGTGTAGACAAAACTGCAAAAGAGAAAAGGAAGCAGGCTGGTTTTACAAATCTCAGTCTTGTTGTGGAGGTGGTATTCATACTTCTTTTTCGTGCATATCTAAATAAGGGATTTGAGGGCATGCATATATGAATATATAAAGGAAAATAAGAACCTCAGATGATAATGAAATATGGGTCTTATTACAGTGTCATTCTTTCATAAAGAAATTAACAGTTGCAAGCCATTTGGGGCTGTGTTTCCCCTTGTCGGGGAAGAATGGCAAGTGGGAAAATAGCACAATGCAGACATTTTATCGTCTTTTGTAAGCTTTCAATATCTTAGGCTTGTTCAGAAGGCACAAGGGATCCTTGGTGTCTGACACTAGGTATGTGAAGCTGTGGTGTTAAATCTGTAGCAAAATTCAAAGCACCAGCTTATTATGTAACTACCAAAGAGACGTGTGTCATAACTACAAATGCTCTTTCTTAAAGATGACAGGCTTGCATTGTTCATTTTGGAAAAATATTTTTGCAGTGCTGGCTCCAGCTTCTAATTATTTAAGCTAGTCAAATCCAAAATCATTAAAATGTGAAAATATTACCTGGAATAACTCCAAGAGGAAACAGTAGGCAGTGATCTGGCCCACCCCGTGGATTTAACACTTTGATGATGCTTCAAACGCAGCATAGATATCCTTTCTAACTGAAGACAGTATACTGGTAAATCTATTTAGTAATTTCACAGTAGGTTTCTGAGAGGCAAAACTACACCCACTGCAAAATGTTTTGATCTATAGAAGACAGTAATTGAATCAGGCTTAGGGTTATGACTAAGTTAAATACACTCTCATGTGTGTATCTTGGAGAGCTAGCATATCCTACATTTTGTTGCATCCTAAACTCTCAAGCTTCTACACACTTCAATGGTTTTAGAGGTTCACATACTTACTCTAGTAGTTTTGTAAACTCAAAGCAAATTTTAAGAGACAGCTGCTGTTGCCAAACTTCTCTAACCTGATAATTGTGTCAATAATTCTCCAGTAATGGTCTTCTCCATGTTCATTCACTTTAGGAGAGGGATATTTGACCGAAATACAATGGATAAATACAAATGCTAGTGAAAAGAAAATCCCCAAAGAAGCAAGACAGACTTTAAGCAACAAATTATTTGGGCCTCTGTGTAAGTACTGCTGCTGTTTAAAATTTCTGGTGTCTGTCAATGAAACCATTCGGTCATTTCAAGAAAGAATGAATAACTTAATGACAAAAAGGAAGATGAAAAAAGAAGAAAGAAAAAAAAGGAAGGCACAAAAATATGCAGAGAGAAATAAAATTTATCTAAATAAATATCTATTAAAAGAGTTTATAACCAAAAGAATTGTTTTATCCCATGTACCTTATGAAAGAGATGAGCATTATCAGTGTTGGTGTCCTTGTTTGTAAATGAAGTTAAGACAGCAACGTTCAATAATTAGGTATGTAATAAATGAAAAATCATCGCTTTAGCAAGGGTTTTTTGCTCCATTCTTTTCCATTGATTTTTATTATTTATATTTCATTTTGAACATTTTCTTATACTCTGTGTGGGGGAAAGGGGAGTCCTTAAAAGTGTATAAATCAAGCCAGGCAGTGGTGATGCACACATTTAATTCCAGCACTTGAGAGTCAGAAACCAGTAGATTTCTGTGAGTTTAAGTACAGCCCTGTCTACTGAGTGAGTTCCAGGACAGGCTCCAAAGCTACAGAAAAACCCTGTCTTGAAAATCAAAAGAAAAAAAGAAAGAGTGTATATATCAGTATGGCTTTGTGCTTAGATCAGAAATCTACTATTTTCAAGTCCTTACACATCTGAGACAAAACACGCCTATTAGGAAATGCCTTTGTGCTTCTGAACTTCATTATCCATGTTTATTAATATTTAAAGTTTTGGGCTTCATCCTATAATTTTATGGGTGTTTTGAAATGATTTTTGAAATGATTAACATTTGTATATATTTTATATTTCCTGAAAGATTTAGATATTCTTGATGCTTCTTCGGTCATCTTCTTTCTCTTTATTCTTTGTTTTCTTAGCCACCTTCTTAAAGTCCTTCCTCTGCTTACACACATACACACAGGAAAGGATGTGGGGCACAGAGTATGTACAGGAGAGAGTGTAGTGTTTCTCAAAAAAGAATCCAAATCCAGGTCATAACTTTCTTCATTATTAAAAGGACGACAAATGAAAGTCTATAAATAAATATATAGTTTTATTTTTCCTAGTCCTAAGGTCATTGATATGTGCCATTCTTGCAATCTAAAATGAAATACATACATTGAATGAGTTTTAAGACAGAGATAAAACTGAGCAGACTAAGATGAAATTGAAGACATGGTAATGCCCAATTAAACAAGATACATTCATACTATAAAGGATCAGTAGGGTTACACACATAATCACAGATATTTTATCTTCATAGTCTTGAATGACAGAACCAGATCCAAGATAACATAAGCTGTTGGGGGATATTCGATCATACTGTGAGCCCTAAGTTTACATTTGTATTAATTAAATAGAATTAACCTTGAGTTAGAAGGCTGAGGTAACAACCAGTTGACAGGAAATGATCATAGAAAATCAGAGGACCTGGAAGTTTAGAGAGATGCAGCGGAGGTAGTTGGGAGGGATTGGGAGTGGCTAGGTTTTAAAAAGGAAAGCAAAAGGCTTTCTCCTTCGGACAAGGAGAGAGGGTTATGTAGTTACTACTTAGCCTCTCTGAGCAGGGAAGTTTTTACCCGAGCCTTTGAATCTCAAGTCTTTTTGGTAAATAGAACAATAGAGACTTAGATGCAGCTACCCTTAGCAGAGACAAGGACAGTGTCTGTGGGAATAGAATTCCCACCAGGCTTCAGCCTGCATAACCAGGCCGCTGCCAGAGAAGCAGGCTAGTAACTATAGAGACAAAATTTCTGGCTGAAATAACAGTAGATTAAGGCACAGTCACTTTACTGAAGTTAAAACAATAATAAACCGTGATTCTCTTGCTGTAAAAGTTAAAAATGAACCGACCGATGGTGATGCACGCCTTTAATCCCAGTACTCTGGATGTATAGGTGGGTAGATTTATGTGAGTTCAAGGCCAGCCTGGTCTACAGAGTGAGTTCCAGAATATCCAGAGTTACACAAAGAGTCCCTGTCTAGAATAAACAACAACAAAAAACCCACCAAAATACATTATTAAAATTGAAAAAGCATATTTACATTTAGAAAGTGAAGAATAGTAAGTATTTGGAGTATGTTTCATTCCTTGATTTGCTGGGAGTATATGAATGCATTCACTGTGTGATCTTTTTTCAGATATACATTATTTTTATTTTTATAAAAGCAAATTATCAAATACTTAATGATTTTAAATGACATTCATTTTGAGTCAACATAAGTCAGAAGTTGTGGCTCAGGTATTTCTCTGCTTACAGCCTTACAAACTAAATTCAAGTTGGGGGCTGTTTGCTCTCATTTCTGGAGCATCTGGGCATTCCAGAGCAAGTTTCCAAACTCAGATGGTTACCAAAATTCAAAACCATATGATAGAATGATTGGAGTAGGATTATTGGCTATCAGTCAGAGTTTGTTTACCATGGCTACCTGGTATGCAGTATGTATTCCCTACTTGCAGATTTCTTCATGTTCAAGGCCAGTCAGGTACAGGTTGCACTGTTTTCTATGGAACTTCCACCACGTAGATATTGCCTCTGTTCACTTTCTGTATGTTTTTGACAGTTGTTATAGATCAATACATTTTTCATACATAGGAATAATCCTAGAATTTTCTTTATGGTTTTTAGTACATCAGAAAATAATTATTATTAACAAATACCTTCAAGATAAGAACTTGTCTTTGAAGCATGCCTTTAAAATATATAAAATAATTTCCCACAATATATGGTTACAAAAACATGCAAAGTATTTTAAAATGACAAGAGGTGTGCTAAACACATTCTGGATTGTGATCATTTTAAGAGCATAACTCCTGTGAAGAAACGAAATTAATATTAAGCAATGACTAAAAATTTAAATCACTCTATTTGCTTATTTTATCACTGTGACTACTATTTGCTTAAAATTTAAGAAAAATGAAAACATGCAAAATGTAATAGAGAATTTTAAAGATAAATTTAGACATTGATTATATATTCATTTAATTCCAACAGTCTTACTTTTAGGTCTGCTCTCCAAATTGAAGTTAAGATGCTGTGTTTTGACCACCATGACAGATATGTAACAGCTCTTCCCACACACTGCTTTGCAGATGAAAATGATGAGCCTTTTGAAGGAATGTTTTCTTATTCATGGGCTTATCCTCATGTTTACAAACACTTTCTGTAATGCAGGCTACTGCCTACCACTTAGCTGACATTTAGTAGGCACTTCCTGCATCAATGAATGGTTATAGCTGGCATCTGAATACAAATAGTAAAAGTAGCAGAGGATGGCCAGTATTTACTTCCTACTTCTTTTTCCCCATTCCTCTTGTTTTGGAAATGCGTATGATGAGTGCCATAGCAAATGTTCTCTACCACAATCACATTTTCTGGAACATAAAGATTCTACCACCATACTTGTGAGATTGGAAACATATACCTGATTTACTGTCGATGGGAATGTGGAGAAGTATGTGATTCATCACTTCTGGTTAGAGGTAAGAAAAATTAAAACGCCCTTTTTCTTTAAAGTTTAATGAAAAGGAATATGATACTTAAGATGTAGCTCTGTATAACATGTTTGCCCACTAATTGAAAAGTCTGGGATCAGTTCAAATATTAATGTAAACAAATTTTAAATGGTAAAAAATGAAAGGTTGAAAACCAGAGAAAATAAGGGCTTATACTTCAGTTACTTGGATCACTTTTAAAGGAGAATCATCAAAGAGAGGACTCATGGTTGACAGGATGCTGTGGTCTGAGTGATAAGCTTAAGGGATATTAGTCTCTGAAGTTTGGGGGATTATTTCTTCTTATAATCGATATGGTCATGACTTAATGCTGTGATACAATTTTGCAAAGCATAGCTCTTTCACAAATGTGTTATTAGGAAATACAGGAAAATAATTTTGAACAATGCTTCTCAATCTGTTCTCTAAAGAAATTATATAAAAATAGAGCATTGATCTATGAGAATAACAGTTTGCTACTAGGAGTTATTTTATTGATATGCTCCTTTAGTAGAATAGTATTAGGTTCTCTCCCAGATCCATGGTCTATCCAGTCTCAGATTCTTGGTCACCTTGACAGCGTCATATATTGGTTTTATCTCATGGAGTGTGTCTTATATCCAACCAGAAAATGGTTGTTTACTCCCATGCTATTCTTGGTCACCTTGACAGCATCAGATATTGGTTTTATCTCATGCAGTGTGTCTTATATCCAACCAGAAAGTGGTTGTTTACTCCCATGCTATACTTGGTCACCTTGACAGCATCAGATATTGGTTTTATCTCATGGAGTGTGCCTTATATCCAACCAGAAAGTGGTTGTTTACTCCCATGCTATTCATGCTAGCCCAGCACCAGTAGTATAGCTTACAGACAACTCACCATTATAGGCTGTAGAGATTGTAACTGGGAGGTACTGATGATTACCTTTCCTTTCTGATAGTGTGCAGAGTAGCTTTCAGTAGGTATGAAACTTCTCATTAGACCCAGGTCTACTTCTCCATTTTAAAAGAAATATGTAAATATTGTCTCTAGCAATAGTGCCTTACCATCAGATTTTAGAGAGTTACAGATAGATGTGACAATGGCTTATGATGTTTGGCAGTTTTCATGGGGGCCATTTGACCAACTCAACCAACTATAACCCATTCCTGGAATTAGATGTTTTAGCTGATGACATAAGATATATAGTTGGAACATCATCACCTCTATTATTTGTTTTAGATTTAGATTCCCTTTACATGTGTATGTTTTAGGAAGGTTCTACTGTGGTAGGTTTCATTGAATATGTTAACCACAACTCAAGGATTCAGTGGAGGTATCATGCCTAGGATTAGTTTACAAATACAAAATTAACTCAGTAATATTTCTGTTGTCTTTTTACAGTGTAAGCCTTTTTAAAAACATTTTCTGTCCTATTGGTATTTTACTTTCTTATTTTTAATTATACATTTTATTTTTGTGGGGCATTTTCATGTGTCTTGCTTTTGTTTTGCTTTGTTTCCTTTTTGTTTGTTTGTTTATTTTAAAGATATATAGAAAAAGACATAAAGGTGGGTGGATAAAAATCTGGAAAGGATCTGAGAAATTGGGGGAAGGAAAAACATGATTAAAACACATTATCCAAAAATTTTTGATAAAAATATATAAAACAATAATTTTTATTTAAACTTATATAACACATGTAAAAATATTTATGTTTTTCTAAGTTCTTAGATTATAGAAATATATTTCATTAATATTTAATAACAATATTTGTATTAAATGTTAAATCATACTAATGTAAATAGTATTAACTAGTATATAAAAGGGTCTAAGTAAACCATTTATAAATGATAAAGTAAATAATTTTGCTTATCGCAAGAATATTCCAAATTTCTAATTAAGCAACATGTATTGCAAATTTAAACATGAATTTGGTAATCCTTTTGACAAACCTTAATGGATTACAGGGTGTTTTGCACATAGACTTACTGTGCATATTTGATGAGATATGTGCTCTGATGTATGTACCATGTCCCATTTCATGAGCTACATAGAACAGCATTTTCCAGTACTTGCAATGGTCTCATCTGTCATTCTTTTTCTCCTTTCTGGACAGAGTCTTCAATAGATGGTAAGACCTTTAGAATCTCTAGATTTAGCTTCTTATAGGGTCCGGTTACCCTCACTAAACATACTTGGTGCAGGAATTCAGACTGATCAATTAAGTCCAGTTCAATGCCTCCTTACTTGAAAGCTGATTGTCAGTCAATTGGCCTTTTGTCAGTCACACTTCTCAGCATGAGATGAACATTGTCTTCCAGTGTCCTTTTCTGCTAAGGGCACATACCAAATTCAAGTGATGCCACAGCACCATTTCCTAGGCAAATATCTCCCCTTTTCAAGTGCTGGAGCTCAGAGCACAGCCTCTCTCATCCCCACAGGGAAGTCCTCCCTGGAATTCCTTCTTATCCACTTTGGAGTTCATTAGAAGCCATCATGTATAGGCTTCAGTTGACTGATGCATTTCTGTTTTGCTACCTGCTTTTTTCAGTCTAATAGTTCAGGGAGTCTTATAAATTGCTCTGATATTTTTAATGTCTACTTCACCATAATATCTCATTTTAAAGTTGATGTGGGATTCCTCTTTATATGCTGTGAATACAATTGGTTGATTAATAAAGAAAACTGACTTGGCCTGATAGGGCAGGAGAATAGAGGTAGGCAGGGAAAATGAAGCTGAATGCTGGGAGAAAGAAGGGCTGAGTTAGCGAGAAGCCATGTAGTTCTACCGGAGACAGATGCTGGAACTTTAGCCAGTAAGCCACAGCCTCGTGGCAATACACAGATTAATAGAAAGTGTTAAATTAATATGCAAGAGTTAGCCAATAAGAAGCTAGAGCTAATGGGCCACACAGTGATTTAATTAATACAGTTTGTGTGTGATTATTTCGGTGCTAAGCTACCTGGAACTAACTAGGGGCCTCCTCCAACAAAAGTTCCAGTAAACTAATAAATGTAATTATAGGTTGTTTATACAGAGTCAGAAAATTTGAAGAAACTTCCAAATGATTTCATCCATAGTAAGTGTTCACTAAATGCAAGGGATCTATTTAAACCAAATTATACTATGTGACCGCTCTCTGTAAAACAGACTGGAGAACTGAACAGTTCAAGATTTGCCATTTAGGTCAGTTCTTTTGTTAAGCTGCTAAGTGAGATGATTGTCTCATAGGTCCTTTTTAGCACTGCCTCACTTGTGAACAAAGCCCTCTGAGTTACTTTTTATAAATATCACAGAACCTTATAATATTGATGACAACAACATATGATCAACTAGAAAATGACCCTAATATGTTTGTGTTTATATTGATGTCTCATAACTAGCTGGTTTATAAATTTCAAGGCTTCAGTTCACGTGCTGTTGTTTTAAAAATGTACTGTACTCAACCTTTGGGAAAGTGCATAACTTTACTCATGAAAATTTTAATAATCATAGGTTGTTAGCATCCAGGCACATGTAACCCCACCCCTTGGGGATGTGGCGTTGTGTGTCACCCATGTACTCCTGGCAGACAGTACTCATCTCTCTCTCCCTTTGGCTTTCTGCCTCTTTTCATCTCTCTTTCTCTCTCCCCCTCTTCCCAAGAAGCTGCTCTGTGCTCCCTTTTTCTCACCCCCTCTCCCTTCCCATCTTCCACTCCCTTCCCTTCCCCCAATAAACCCCCCCGCATGTAAGCTCAGTCTGCTTGGCATGTCTGTCTTGCAATGGCAGTGGAGCTCCTTAAACCTGATCCACTCGCCAAGGTGCATCTCGCGCCATGTTATAACATTGGTAAGTAGCATGTTTTACCTTTTGATTGATATGACAAATAAGATAGTTAAATATTCTTTATAACAAGAAACAACTACTAAGAAATCACCAATTATCCAAACATCAGAGGTATCCCATGTGACTTTAATCAGGAGAGAAGAGAAAAACAAAGAAAGCTTAGCAAAATGCATATTACTAGAAAACTGTTAATATTATCTTATTGTAATTTGTTTACACGCTTTGAAAAATAGAATAAATTTATATTTGCAAATAATTATTCTGGAATGTATGAGGTGAGTTCATGTCAAGAATATATAATACTAGGTATCTATACCAATCCCTCAAGGAAACTAAATCATTAAGAAATATATTATATTCAGATATTACGTGGAAATAGAATCAACCACGAGTTTCTCAGCACTTATAGGCCTAAGCAGGCCTGTGGACAACAGCCACAGCTCTTCCCTAAGGTCTGGGAAGGACAGAATCAACAATGAGGACCCTGGGCATCTAGGAATCAGGTCGTCAGCACCATTATGGTGAGTGAGTCCAGGGTGGGGAAATGGAAGAGAGAGGAAGAATGGTTAATGTTCTGGGGAGAAAGGCAGGTCTGAAGAGGCAAGGTTGGTGAGGGACAAATGACACAGAAGGCCTGCTTACCACCTGGGGCCTTGGTGATTTCTGTGTCTGGGCTGCTGCCAAGGGCCATGCCTTGGTCTGTGGTCCTGAAGCACCTAGGAGTTTTTTATTTCTCCTATGTTGTAGTGATAGGGGAGCGGGCCCTGCTTTTCGTCCCGCCAAGCTCCCACACGGCTAGCCTATACCCAGAAATAACAACACACAAATTGTATTCA
>LOEQ01007908.1:31724-49892 GCA_001685075.1 Bramus lutescens
CAGTTTCTTTATTAACCAATGAAAGTAACACATAGACAGATGACCCTCCTACATCATTATGTCTTTAAGGTTGCCTACATCACCAACATTCATTTTATGGCCCATCAAAGTTAGTAATGGTATTTAGTTTGTCGTCTATAACCTAACATCTCATGGAATGGTGATGAGGACCCGAGTCAGGAAGGTAGATATCATCTTGACAGTTTGGATTTCCCATGCTCAATTGCTAGTGTTATTAATGTCTTTAAACAACAGTAGGTGAAATAATTAAGTCGACTAAATGTTAGTTTTATTATTTAAACATTAGAATAACTCTAAAAAATGCATTTATAACCAAAATAAAGTGACTAGAAAAAATGCTTACTTACCACAAAGAAAGGAGTGCAATAAATATTCAGTGAATTCAGTTATTTTTTCATGAAATGTACAATGCCTTACAGAGTTATTAAAAGGTGTGGTATTTTAAACCTACTTGTGAGCTCTTTTTTAGAACTACTGAGAACTCGCTGTGTCCTTTTGCTTTGCCACTGAAGACTTGGTGCTTCTGTAAACAACCTCCTTTCAAGTCTATCAAAACCAAACACTTACTCTTTGGTTGGTCTTATGTGTCTACCATTGGTAGTAGTGTGTTGTGGTTTCTGTAGCTTACTCTAATGTATGCATTCAGTCTCAATAAGGAGATCATAATTTAAAGCTTGGAAATGGCATGCCTGAAGTAGAACAAGCATATAATAAAAGCAAAATCATTCTAAAAATTACTTCACTCATACAATAACTATTTTTAAGTAATTGCTATTTACTTATAGTATAGAAGTTACTAACATGCCAAAAGTTTAGTGATAATTAATCATTGTCTATTGTATTTCTTACCTAGTTACTCAATGTTAAAAATTATTCTTAAAATGTTTACACTTTTAATTCATTTGTTTTATAACAACCCCTTGAGATAAATATCAATATTTTTTCTTGTATACCAAGAGAAGAATAACAGAACATAGAGAATCAATAACATGTATATATGATACATATCATATAAAATATAGTTGTAATATATGTACATGCAATTTATATAAAACAGTCTAGCTTCAGATTACATGAAGTTTGATTCAGTTTGACAAAGTCAGTCTGAACCAAGTTTTAATTCTGAGCTCTTTGTAGCTCACTGCCTGCGTGAACACCTGCTGAGATGCCCTTATGCAAAAAAGTGCAGATGGCTGTGGAAGCCAGAAGAGGGAAAAGAGCCTATGGAGCTGGAATCCTAAACATGGGTGCTGGAAGTCCAACTCAGTTCCTCTGCAACACACACACACACACACACACACACACACACACACACACACACACACANTCTAAAATATGTACTCTTTAAATACAATATTCATTGTATACATTTCACACACACACACACACACACAATAACTAACTCCTAATTGCTGAGCCCTCTCAAGCCCCTGACTGTATGTTTACTTGAAATACATTATTTTTAAAGAATTGTAGTCAAGTTCACTACAAAATTATTTTTGTAAAGTTTTTTTTGTGTGTGTGTGCATGTGTGTGTGTGTGTGTGTGTGTGTGTGTGCTTCTCAGGCGAAGAAAACACCAATCTTGTATTGACTTGGAAGAAGAAGAAAAAAGGATAAAGAAAGAAGGGGTGTTATTAGGGTAGGAAGGAGAGACAGGAGAAGGAACAAGAGGAACAGAAGATTTTTTTTAAAAATATACCAACAACACTTACCTATTTAACTTCCAATTATTCAGTACTAGCTAAAGACTAAAGCTTTCACTAAGTTTAGGGATTCATAAACTGCATAGACTGTGAGACATATCAGATTTGGAATTATAGCCCCTCATCAGCATATATTTGATGCATGTATATACATGTCCAAATGTGCTCAGTGTTTTTAAGGCTTCCTTAGTATTTGACAGATCTAGGTACCTAATTTCGTGTGTTTTCACTAAGTTAATAAATAATACCTGAACAATTCCCCTCACTCAATAGTAATCACGTTGGTTAGCAGCTCAGTGTGAAGGTAGAAAGTTAAGCTCCTTTAAAATATGACCTCTGTGGATGGCTCACAGTAGCTCAAAATCTTTTCTATTTGCTTCCACGATACTGTGATTATTCAGAATGGTTAAATAATCTTGGAAATTGCTGAAGCTGATGATAACTTTAATTTCAAGTCTTTGAAGTACTCTCCTTGACACCTCACTACTTTTATGGTTGTCTTCAAAGTTCAAACTCTCATTTACAAAAATCTCTATGTAGATCTATTGCAAATTGTATGTCATGTCTTCTGTGCTCATCATACCCTCATCTCATCAACATATTTTGAGATTATTAATAACATGATAATTTTGAAGTGTTATGTAAAAAAAGGTGCCTTTTATGTAAAGGAGATTGCGTTAATCCAAGCTGAAATTTGTGTAGTATAGGGTTAAGGGAAAAGAAACTTAAATGCAAATCGAATTGGAAGCTTCTTTCTTTCTTCTCTCTCTCTCACTTATTTATTTTTTGTTTTCTGGGAATGCTCTGTTTAAGCCAAGAGGAAATGACGGTAGCTCTGACTAAAACTTAGTCCCTTATTTCTCTGATATTTGATTAAAAAGAAAAAAGTTCCTCTCCTTTAGGGAAAGTGTTGTTAAAAGAAAGTTATATTACATTTCGTTCCTCATTCTGTAGACACTGGCAATGTGCCTCATGGTGGTGTGAGCAGACCTGGAAGCACAGAGAGAGATAAAATAATCAGAGGACTGAATAAAAGGGTGACCTTAGCAAAAAGAAAGTTGTTCTTCCTAAAACGTTTATAGTAAGGCATGATTAGAGACTGGGACACACTAAGGGAGCACCCTCTTCCTGGACCCAATAATCATGTCAGCCTCTGTAGGAAAAGCAAAGTTATTACAGGAGAAGAAAGGACAATAGTGCAGCATCTCCTCCCCCTTGGTAAAATGACATGAACATTTATAGTTGTAAGAATATTAGCATTTTACTGTCCTTAGAATCTCTTCTATTTCTTTCAAATTTTAAAAATTGAATGTATTTTTTTTTTTGAGCAGAGCGCGTGATGCTGGAGAAATGACTCCGTGGTTATGAAAACTGTTGCTGTTCCAAAGACCGGGGTTCTATTCCCAGCACCCACATGACAGTTCTTAACTGTCTGTGGTTCCAGATCCAGGGGATTCCAAGCCACTGTGACCTCTGTGACCACAAAGTACACTAACAGTAAACAGACAATATACTCGTATATATAATATAAAAACAAAACTTAAATAAAACAGCAAGGCAGGCTATGGAATGTTGCCAAAGAACAGAGGGGAAGAAAGATTGTTTTACACAGGAGTGAGGGAAGAAGGCTCATGTGAAAGGTCATATTTCAGCAGCAGCTGTTATCCATCATTTATTTATTTACTTATTTGTCACTCTGATAAAATACCCAGGAAAATCAACTTAAAGTACGAAAAATTAGTTTGGGATCCCAATCTCCAAAGCTTCCACCCATGGTTACATGACTTCCTGGGCCATGGCAAGAAAGAATAAAGCTGTTCATCCTGTGCTGGCTTAAAGAGAAAATGAGAAAGAGAAAGGGAAAGGGTGGCTGGGAGTCGCCCCACGTTATCACACACCTCCCCTGGGTTCCATGTCCTAGAGTTTGATGAGAGTCAGCCCCACAGGTTGGTGATTTTGCCCATAGCATATGGACCTTTGAAAGACATTTCAGTTTTAAACCAAAGCAGCAACCACTGCACATCCAGGAAACAAGACACATAGCCGGCTGGGCAGCAGATCTCCAAGTCAAGACACACAGCCAGCTGGCAACAGATCTCCAAGTCAAGACGTACAGCCAGTTGGGCAACAGAGCTCAGGACACACAGCTGGCTAGGCAACAGGCTCCAAGTCAAGAGAAGAGTAGAGGCAATGGTATGATGGGACGAGGTTCAAGGGCAGGTTACAGGGCAGTAAAGTTTCTTAACGGTGGATGTCTTAAAGTGAAGAAGTGCGTGATGAGTTGTTGCTTGTGGGTATTATGTTGAAGAAGGTGACAGGAAAATGTAAGGCCACTCTGTTATATTTTATAATGAAGTGAAGCCATCAAAATGCTTTGGCAGGTGACTTATCATGATAAGAAACACATCTTAATATAATCCTACTATCTGGGTAGTCAGGCAACTTTTAGTATATATCCTATTAATTAGAGTTAGAGACCAGAGTTAGGTGTTTGAATTCAAATACAAAAACAACAAGTTAGGTGTTTGGATGTCATTGAGGTTGTGTAAATGGGCTTTTAATGTTCTTTTAATGATGTAAAGTAATAATTTCAGATGCTTTCTGGGTAATAATTTTTATGAACTATAAAGAGACCAATGAGGAAATTATTTTAATGGTCTAAAGTAGAAAAAACAGTGGTTTGGGGTAAGAAATTGAAAGATGATATGTTTGGATATTGTAATTAATGATATAAACAGGCTTGATGGAAAGAAAATGCACCCATTATGAGAAAGAGGAGTATAAACCATTTTTGTGTGGATTGATTGTCAGAGATAGAAAAACCTTGAATAGGAATTTTTGGAGGTGTAGAGATAGAGGGAATCAATTCTTTCTTTTTTTCTGACAGGCTAAATTTGAGATGGTTTTTCAACTGTCAGATTGCCGCACAGAATTACACATATAGATGCCTAACTGTATAGGGCTGATTAGATTGAAATTATGGAATGTTAGGGATAAATAAATAATGTAGCAACTGATAATGTCAGTTCTTTGCTTTACAGATGCACATTGGAATTTAATATTGTAGCTTCATGAAACTAAATAGAGCTATGGAAACAGGTATGAGAAGATATCCTAGCCTAGTCCATTTCACTTCAGTATTAGAACCCCAATAATCTCTGTTTCTTTCTGTCATTGTCTGCTGCTAGTTCTGCAGATGGAAGTTGCTGACTCTTTCTGTGTCTGAGAATGAGGACAGTTTACAGCATCCCAACTTTGTCAACAAAAAACCCAGAAAAGATGAGAAACAGACTTACCTACCTGCTTTAGTTTCCTGAAATCCAGGAGCTAGTTATTACTGCATTATAGCCTAGCTCATCCTGGACAAGAAAATAAAATGGTATTCAAAAACAATTAATAAATAAATAGAATAGAGTCACCAAAACAGTGAGCACAAAGAGAGAAATAACATGTCCGGGGGTGGAGTCAAGGGACATTTCTACCTTGGCTAGATGGACAGAGAAAATTTTTGCAGGGGGCTTCATGTTCATCCTGGCTGCCCAGAACCAAAATAATCACACAGAAACTGTATTAATTAAATCACTGCTTGATCTATTAGCTCTAGCTTTTTGTTGGCTAACTCTTACGTATCAATTTAACTAATCTCTATTAATCTGTGTATCACCACATGGCTGTAGTTTACCCGGTAAAATTCCGGTGTCTGTGTTTTGTGGGGCTACATGGCTTGTCTCTGACTCTGCCCTTCTTTCTTCCTGCATTCAGTTTGGTTTTCCCTGCCTAGCTTTGTTCTACCCTAACAGGCCAAGCCAGTTCTCTTTATTAATTATTCAGGCAAATGAGTAGACTACTTATTTCAAAAATTGCTGTTATCACAACTACTACATATTTTTGTTTTAAATTGTTAAAAAATTTAATAAAAGGATTTTCTCCTTTAGAATAGAAAAAGAACACTTCTTTAAATACCACTTTTTTTGATTTTGGCATGTACTTGGTTACATAATTGCTAAACTATTTCTATAGCAGAGGAAGTGAATTCAGCTTACAATTCTTCCCCCTCTGCTCTCCATGGTTGCTTCTCAAATGCATTAGAATTCAGACAGAGGTCTTATCTCCAAAATATACATAGAACTCAAGAAATTGGTCATCAAATGAACAAATAATCCAATAAAAAATGGAGTACAGACTTAAACAAAAAACTCTCAACAGAGGAATCTAAAATAGCTGAAAGTCATTTAAGGAAATGTTCAACATCCTTAGTTATCACAGAAATGCAGATCAGAACAACTCTGAAATACCATCTTACACCTGAAAGAATGTCCAAGATCAAAAACACTGATGACAACTCATGCTGGAGAGGTTGTGAGGAAAAGGGAACACTCCTGCATTGCTGGTGGAAATGCAAACTGGTACAGCCCCTTTGGATGTCTGGTGATTTCTCAGAAAATTAGAAAACAACCTTCCTCAGGACCCAGTAATACCACTTTTGGGTATATATCCAAAGGATGCTTAATCGTGCCACAAGGACATGTGCTCAATTATCTTCATAGCAGCATTGTTTGTCATAGCTAGAAACTGGAAACAACCTAAATGCCCCTCGACCAAAGAATGGATAAGGAAAGTGTGGTCTATTTATACAATGGAGCACTGCACAGAAGGAAAAAAAAATAATGACATCCTGAATTTTGCAGGCAAATGGATGGAGCTAGAAAGCATTGAGTGACATAACCCAGACACAGAAAGACAGTTATCACATGTACTCACTCATAGGTGTTTTATAAACACAAGGCAAAGAAAACCAGCCTACAAACCACAGTCCCAGAGAACTGAGACAACAATGAGGACACTAAGAGAGACTTACAGAGATATAATCTACATGGAAAGAAGAAAAAGACAAGATCTCCCATGTAAATTGGGAGCATGAGGACCCTGGGGAGGGTTGAAGGGGGAGGGGAGATGCAGGCAGGGGAGCAGAAAAAACTGTAGAGCTCAATAAAAATCAATACAAAATAAAAAATTCTAACATATTTAGTTAAAAGAATTATGGGGGAAATGGGAGGAGGGGGAGGTGGAAATTTTTAATAAAAAAGAATTATGACATATAGAAAAATCTAAATGATAGTTTCTGCTGGAAATTTTTACTGTCTTTAAAAAATAATGGACTATAACAAGTATAATCTATTTCTCAGAATAAAGAATAATTCAAATAGTGAAAAAAAATAAAGAATACTGAGAGCGCCATAGGTGAACCAAGACTTGTGATTTAAGTTCAACCTCAGCACTTTTTAAAATAGGGTTGGAGTATGCTAAAAATAGTCCAGCAAATTTTCTTATGTGGGTAATCCAAGAAATCACAGTACATGGAATTTAGTATTAAGGGCATACCCAGGTTTTAACTGTATTTCCTATTCTTTTCATTGAAAAGTCATACTGTCTTCTTAATTTACTTTTACTAACATACACACTTGTATACCTTTTCACAGTGTGTAAGTATATAATATATATACATAAACACA
The DNA here is from genome assembly GCA_001685075.1 of Bramus lutescens. NCBI lineage: Eukaryota > Metazoa > Chordata > Mammalia > Rodentia > Cricetidae > Bramus > Bramus lutescens. Next base: position 38,964 of record LOEQ01007908.1, read on the forward strand.
AAATACACACACATATATACAAATATATATATATATATATATATCCATAATATCAAGTAAGAGCAGTAAGAAGTTCAATGTTTTCAAGCAACTATAATTTTTAGATGTTCAGAATGTCATATCTACAGTTCTAACCTATAGCCATGCTAATATGCTAAAGGAGTGCCAGAAATCATTCCCTCACTTGTAGTAGGAGGCTGCTTGTGTGTTTCCTGACCACCTAGCAGCTCAGACCCAAAATACCCACATAGAAACTGTATTAATTAAATCACTGCTTGGCCCATTAGCTCTATCTTCTTAGTGGCTAACTCTTTCATCTTAATTTAACCTAGTTCCATTTGTTTGGGCTTCACCATGAGGTCATGGCCTACCAGTAAAGTTTCAGCACGTCTGTCTCTGGCAGTGGCTCCATGACTGCTTCTGATTCCACCTCCTTTCTCCCACAATTCAGTTTACTTTTCCCACCTAGCTCTGTTGTATTCTATTAGGCCAAGGAAGTTTCTTTATTAACGAATGGTATTCACAGCATACAGAGGGGAATTCCAAATCACACACTGTTTTCAGCGCCTCATGTTAAACTTCTTCCAATCCTTTTGCACCTGTCGTTTTAGTCTCTACTACATGCTATTTTTCTGAGTTTGGCATATTAATGTCCAATGATGAGTCAGAGCATGTAGCATATGTATTTTCACAGATTATTAAATTTGTTAGTTCCATCCATGCTTATACAAAAGGTTTGCAGCTGTTATTTTGGATGGATAGCATTGTGTTGTTTATAAATACCAGATTTTCTTTCTTCATTCAGACGTTGAAGGGCATCTAGTTTGAACTCATCTTTTAGGCAGAGTGTATTGAGCTTTAATAAACATGGAAGCACAAATGTCTTTTAGACATAATGATTTCATGTCTTTTGCTATATATTCAGTAGTTGGATTGCTTGATCATATGGTAATTCTATTTCCAGATTCTCTGTTGTATACTGTTTTGCATAATGGCTGTCATATTTTTTATTCTCAATTGGATTATATATCTCGAAACTTTGCTTTAACATGACCTTTGGGTTAAAAGGAGTGATTAGTGTTTTATGTCTGGGTGATAAACTATTGAAACCTTCGCATCGATCATATATCTATACATACATGTATAGATGCATGATAACAAACATACATACATGCATACACACACCATGATCTTATAATTTATATATGATATATTTATTGCTCTTGTATTTTTGTTGAATAATTAATGATAGAAAACTGTTGTCTTCATAGGTGCTGATTACAAAATCAATAAATGTACACTAGTGAATACCTTCTATGTCAACTGAGAAATACTTTACAATAGCTGTGCATGTGCCGTCTTGCACCAGTGTTGGCTTCACTCGCTTATACATGTTCTCTTTCCAACTGTTCTGCTCTTCTTCTTGAGCAAAAATAGCATGACAGTGTTGTCTTAATTTGATATATTTAAAGACAATCTGTAGTTTTGTAGCCAAATTACTGTTAAAAATTCTCTACTGAGGTAGGATTGACAAAAAAAAAGGCCTCCAGAAGTGACCAATGGTTAAGCCTGCTGTCTTACGAGATAGAGAAATCCTTGCCTGCTCAATTTTCTCCCTCCCTCCCTCCCTCCCTCCCTCCATCCCCCCTCTGTGTGTGTGTGTGTATGTGCGTGTGTGCATGCATGCATGCTTGATATTAAAGTACATAGAACCAAGTGTTGAACACAAAGAACATAGAGTACTAAGACTCAGGACAATAATTTTGTAGGTGGATAGTGATAGGTGGTACAAAGACTAAGCAACAGATGTGACAAAAACTTATGTGACAAAGGGATGGGACTGAAGAGATGGTTCCACATTTAAAAACATTCATTGCTTTTGCAGAGCACACCAGTTTGATTCCCAACAACCACGTGGTATCTCACACCCATCCAATACTCCAGTTTTGCAATCTCATGGCCTCTTCTGAACTCTCTGGGCACAAGGTACAAATGAGGTGTTCAGTCACACAGGCAGGCAAAACATTCATATACATAAAACAAAAAAAATTTTTTTAGTAAAGATGACAAGGATAAATTTGTCCGATATCAGGAACTAGGACTCCATTCTAGGCTTCATTAGGTACACATGAAATATGGCACCTCTTTTAAACTCTTTGAACCTTAGAAAAAAAGATAATGAGAAGAAAGGAAGAAAAGGAGAGAGAAAGAAGACAATCTACAGGGTAAATTCTATTATTCATCCAATTTGCAATAGAGTATGTCAATTTACATAACGAATGACAAGCATTATTGTAGTTCCAGGTATTAAAGTAGTAAACAACGTAATCACGGACTTGATCTTTATGGTGTCCTAGGTGGGGAAACCTTAATTAAACAAATCAATTAATAAGGCACATGAGAGACAGTGATAAATTGACTCAGCAGTGATGTAAATTAGGTAAGATGCATAAGGGTTTTGAGTTAGAAAAATCTTCACCTGATGCAGCGGGGAAAGGCCTGAATGGCTAGACCTAGGCACATCCTGATCTAGAGAAGATGAGAGAGGTAGCAGGAGCAGAGTTGGGAGACCTTGAACCCCTATGAGGTCTTCATTTATAACCCCTGTGAGGTCTTCACTTATAAGGTGGTAAAGCTCTGGGAAGTTGGAAGGCTTACCATGTGACAGCTCAAATAGACAGTGTTCCAAGTGAGCCCCAATCTAGAAGGTAGACTTTAAGTCAATCTAATTTTTCAGGCATACAGATATGCAATTCTAACCCAGGACATTATCTTTACAAACTCTACCATACTATTTAAATATTGTTTGGATACAAAAATTCATAAAGAGTTTTCAAATAGCTCTCATCTGCACAAATGCAAAATAAAAATTGGTATTATTGTTGTTACCAGTGTTTGTTCCTTATTATGTGAGAATTGATCTATAGTACCAAGATACCATCACATAAAATACAATGGAAGATAATTTCTGTGATATGTTACATATGGAACTGTTTGTGCATCAAATTTTAAGAGATATTCTTTTTTGTACTTACTTAATTATATCTTATATGCATTTGTGTTTTGTCTGCATGAGGGTATCAGTTCCTCTGTAAGTGTAGTTACAGTTATGAACTCCCAAGTGAGTACTGGGAATTGAACCTGGTTCTCTGGAAGAGCAACTAGGGCTCTTAACATCTGAGTCATCTTTTCTAGCCCCAGGAGATATTCTTATAGTGTCCAACCATTCAAACCTGTCTTGGTTGCTTCTCATACACAAGTATACTACAGGGTTCAAAGACAAACAAAAGCATACGAGCTCTTAAAAATCATGTATAGTATTCAGGTCAGGGTATGTGGTGGGGAACATAAAAAAATACTTCTGATTCAGTGTTAGAAATTCTTTAATTAACCAAAGTCTAAACCACAAAAGCCAAATATAGAAATGGGTTGAAATGGAAAAGTCTGAAGGGAGATAAATTTAATTCACAAAGACTTTTTTTTTTTTGGCTTAGAAACTTTGTTTAAACTACCCTTTTCCCAGATCCTACTCTGTGAGGCAATAGACAGAAACTGAACCCTGGAGAACTCCACCCAATTGCCAGGGTGACAAAATAACTCCAGCAAATGGGGATGAAATGAGAAGGCTATTGACTAGGGTTCTCTGGAGAAGAGTGGGTCTAGTCAAGAGAGGCACAGGGATACGAAGCCGCATGGTGTTCAGAGTCTCTGAGTCCTCTGTAGACTTGTAAGGAAGATTCTTCAAACAGTGCTTATGATTCTCAGTAGGCATTTCAAAGGAAATAGGAAAGGGACAACAAGGGCATGCAGTATCCAAGCATTTCGATTTCATCCAAAGACCTAAACAACTATTGGCAGAAAGTGACTTCAGGATAAGACTTTCTTCCTTCAACAGTCATCTGATACTGGCTTCAGTGCTATATAGGAAGTAGGAAGCACTAAATTCCCAAATTTTAAAAGAAAATTCCACATTTGAGTGACAGTGTGGTCACTAGGAAGAATTATGGCCTTGTGTTATGTTTACCTGCTCCAATTCTTACTAGTAAAAGGCCCAATCCAACATGGGATTTGATGATGTTCTCTGCGATGCAAAATAGATTTTCAGCGAAGTATAGGTACTAATATTAGCCACTTCCATTGATGTTAGAGTTAGCCATTTTGAATGCTTAAAATACAAGAAAACTTAGAGCTACCGTCTGTTTATATTAAAGCTACTGATATAATGCATTGTAGTTAAAAATAAATAAATCTACCAGGTACACTCTTCCAACTTTAAAAATATATGAAACCGTCTTGTAAGTGGCAATCAATTTTATTAATACTTGAAAAAATTAATTCTGCCTGTGAAGTAAAGCAAAGAACAAAAATAATGGTATTTACACTGCTTCCTTTTGAAATCATCATTTCATCACTCATATTATGCATCAAAGTTGAACCAATTTAACCCTCCCTTTCTCTCTTTCTCTCTCTTCCCTTCCCCCAGTTCTATCCACTCCCCTTAGAGTACAAGGTCATTAATTGCTATTGGGACCTTCATAAACCCTAGTCTGCCGTTGGGGTGAGAACTCTGTTGTTAAATGTATTATGGCAGGAATGTCTTTGGAGATTGCCTGCTTGATTGCTTTGTAAAGACCCAATGGCACACAGCAATTAAAATCCATAGACCTCCATAACCCATCTGATGTTTTATGGGGCTTTTTGTGTCCTTCGGTAGAGTTTACCATTTGTGTATTTCCCACTGGTCCTCTCTTTCAAAACTCTAAGTGGGATTTGTTTTTTATCCACTGTGATGAAGCTAGTTATACACCATGTGAAAGGTTAATGAATATTTTAGAAAGGAGCATATTTTTTTAAACATAGGTGAAAGTTATACTAAAAATTGGCTGTATGAAAACTAATGATTTTTTAATCACATTATAGTTAATTTCTATAAACCTCACAAACACCTCTGATTCCTAAGTAAAGTATAGGTCATGCAGCAGGTCTCAACTTGTGAGTAATGACACCTTGGGCAAACCTTTGTGTCCAAAAATATTTATATTATTATTCTTAACAATTGACAGATTACAGTTAGGAAATACCAAGGAAAATAATTTTATGGTTGGGGTCACCAAAACATGAGGAACTTTTTACAAAGGTCTAAGCCTTAGGAAGGTTGAGAACCACTGACTTATAAGAGTGTAAGGAGTTAAAAGTAAGGGAATGTCTTGAATTCCCACTGTGAGCTTCTTCACAGAAATAGCTGCCCAATCACCGCACACACACACACACACACACACACACACACACACTTCCATGACATTAGAACATTCTTTTGGGCTAGGTCTGATATCACACACCTTTAATCAAGGCATAGAAGCAGAAGCAGAGGCAAGGTGTTATCTCTTCACCCAGCCTGGTATACATAGTGAGTCCAAAGACGGCCAAGGATATACAGGTGAGACCATGCCTCAAACAACAACCAAAACAAAATAAACAAACAAAAAATCAACAAAAACAAAGAAGATTCACTTGAATATACACCTTTGTGAACTACTACATTTGTCTTTTTCCAAGTAAGAAAAAATTGATATCATCATACTGGGAGCTGGCAAAAAAGTCTCCCATGAGGAGCTGCAGATAGAAGCGCCAGTGAGTGTCAGGCTGTTATGAACACACCGAAGTTTCAGAGACCCTTCCACTCTTGGCATTTCATTGCACTTGTGGCCAAACCGGGACATCATTAGGCAACCTAGTCATCTGACACTGCTGCTCCTGTTTTGAACATTTCTTTTCTCACTAATTTGCTCATACATCTTTACTTGCTTGAGCTCCATCCATATACTCAAATGACATTAAAAATCTTCATCTGGAAAATGATTTGCACATTTTAACAGCAAACCCTTTAGCATTCAGGCCTCAGACAGAGGAAGTGTTCACGAGCTGCAGAAACTGAACACTGAGTTCACAGGATGCTCTGCACAAGAGCCACACTTTCTCTGGGCAGCAAGATGGTTCCGTGCATAACAGCTATCCTGTCAAAAGAGAGGTCCAATGTTTGTGCCTGAGAACTACATGATGGAAGGAAGGCGCCAACTCTCACATTTCCTCCTCTGCTTTCACCAGCTACACCATAAAATACACATACACATGACTAAAAAGTGGAATTCTAAAGAGACATACTTTTTAAAATTGAAAAACAAAGTCCACATTTTCTAAACTTTACAAATTCTTGTATTTGATATAACTGGTAAACATGCAAAGAATCCAAGTCCCATGCATATTCAAAATCATGTTCTAAGTAAAATTATGTATGCTAAGACGAAAGGAAAGTGGTTATTCAGGGTAGGTGTTATAGGAGGGAGGAAGGTGAACATAATGATAAGACACTGTTATTTAATGGAAACAGGACCAGATCTTAATCCCCACCACCAGATGGTCACAGTTCAACAGCAGTAATTCTGTAACTCTTTGTCTAGCTTATCTATTGATGGATCCATGTTGCTATATGTTTTTTAAAATGGCATGTTTATAATTTTAATGTTTCCTGCTTTTTACATGATGTTCAATTTCAACTGCATAAACTACAAGCAGGTTGTCACAATTGTCACTCTTCAGAATTGTATTAATATAATTCATGCTTTTAGTGCTTCCACATCAAGTGTTGTGTTTCTTTAAATGATAGATTTCCAAAGGAGACTTGAAGGTCATCATCAGCATCCACCTAAAACTGTCATGGCAAAGTGCACCTCTAATCTCAGCTCTGGAAAAATCAAGACAGTAGGACACATGCATGCCCACTCCACCACACACATATGTATACACACATGGATATGCACACACACACACACGCACGCATGTGTACGTGCGCATGAGGAGGGGTGATTTCTTTCCTTGTTTCTTAATTGAAAATTTAAAAAAATTCATTCTGCAACTTAAAGTTTTGAACATCTTTATTCAATAATGTACATTCCAGGGACTATATATTTTATACTTGTTCAGTATCATTTATTTATAATTTATAACATTCTGTTCAATAGACTTCATAACTTTTAATAAGCAATACCCTTAGTATTCTCTAAGTGTTCATGAAATGTAATTTTGAGAACGTAATATACCCTCAAGCTATTAACAATTATGAGTAAGCCTTACCTGTTTATCTGAAGAGGGGCAGTAGCTTTACACTTTCTCCTAAACTTCCATTCTGTCATCTTAAATGTCTTTAAATGAATAATGAAGGAATATATATATTAATAATTTTATACATATATAATAAAATCAGCCATATGTGGATGTTTATTATTATGCACACATTCATAATGAGAATCTATATTATATGTTTCTATTGCTCAAAAATGCCATACTTTGAAAAGTTTATTTTAATTACGTACTGTTCTATAAATATATATGAACTTATCACAATTACACAATTGTAATCAAGTACGTAAACAAAGTATTTAGCTATGTAGGGTGTGAGCAGAGTGAGTGAACTGATGTAATTTTTTGGTTTGGGTTTTTGGGTTTTCGAGACAGGGTGTCTCTGTAGCTTTGGAGACTGAACTGAAACTAGCTCTCGTAGACCAGGCTGGCCTCGAACTCACAACCATCTGCCTGACTCTGCCTCCTGCGTGTGGAATTAAAGGTTTGTTCCACCACCGCCTGGCTGAAACAATTTTACATCACCTCAGCATATATTTTTAGTATAGATTGGATGCTCTTTTATCAGAATGATTTCCTGTTTTCACATCCTGATGTGGTTGGTCCAGAAATGCTTATCCAACCAGGTCCCTGTGGAGCAGCTAGATGTGACTTTACTGACTCAAGCCAGTGACTCCAACACCCTATGTGGAATGTTGGGATGGCCATATGTTACACGATAGTTATAATCTCCCAGTCATAACATGAATACATTTTCACAGATCCTAGCAATTAGAAGTCTTCCTGGAACATTTGTTTAGGAAATAACGTGGGCCTAAGTGGTAGCATCAACATACAGGCCACTCAGTGCACATTTCAAGCACAGATATCCATTTCCCATCAGCCCAGCCAAACTCATTATGGCCATAGTGAGTATGATATATTTTTTGGGGAGGCAACTCATTCATTTCCTGACTGCCCTGACTCAAAATAATCACACAGAAACTTTATTATTTGTAATAATGTTTGGCCTATTAGCTTATGCACATTTCTAGCCTACTCTTATATCTTAAATTAAATTAACCCATTTCTATTATTTTATATTTTACTTCGATGCTTGTGACCTACTGGCAAGGGTCTGACTGGCGGCTTGCATCTTTCTCCTCTGGCAACTCCATGGCTTCTTCTGACTCTGCCTCCTTCCTCCCAGCATTCAATTAAGATCCCCCTTCTCCCTCCCCTCTCTACCTCTATTCTACCCTATCACAGGCTCACAGGCTAAAATAGCTTCTTTATTGACTAACCAATAAAAGCAACACATATACAAGAGGACTTCCTACATCATTTCCTCTTTTCTAGTTAAATGAAAGGAAGGTTTTAACTTTAACATAGTAAAATTATATACAACAATACAGGTATCAAGCAGAAATTACAGTTACGATATTTATATCTATATTATCTTTTATTATAACTGAGGAAAACTATAATTATCTATTCTTCATCTCCAGCAAAGACCCCAGAAGAACATAATATTACCTAAGTTAACAGGAGTACATTGTAAGAAACTTCCAAAACTCTAAAATTGACAGAGAGACAGAGATGTCTCACTGTTTGGTTTTTTTTTTAACATTAAGGCATCCATTTTCAGCATACAGGCCCATAGTATCCAGCAGACTTTCATGAAGCAGGAAATTTAAAGATCTGTTCTACCTTGTAATGGCAAAGTTCATCAGTTGTTTTCTTCTGTGTCTTACAGAATGTCTGGCAGATTCTTATATGAAGCAGGAACCCCAAAGGACTGTCTCACCTCACCTTCTTTAAGCAACTTCAACAGTAACATTATATCTTAAGCAAGAGGAGATACATAACAAAATTGACCTTAAATATGTATCAATAAATCAAGATCCATACCAATGCAAAGTATTCATCTCTATAGCAATATGTATGCCTCCAGGCCTTCTCTTCTTTTCACTTTAACATTGATGAGGAACTGTCCCCATGTTGGGTTTGACCTGATTTTTAAGTGTTAATTTAAAAGGCACTCATTACCGGTATTTAGTATTTTAGATCTGATTATAAAATGAAACTAGAATTAATGTTTTTGTTCTTGGCAGCTCATTTGGCAACACAGGGGTAATCAATATTACAATAATTCAAATCCAAACTATTGATTTAATTAAAAAAGGTTTAATCACAAACTGTATATAAACACATAAACTTGTATTAGATACAGAACTCAGATTGCTGACACCCAAATGTACATGTGCAGACAGTCTGAATCTGTATCTATATCAAGATGGTAGCATGTTCTTTTAGGTTTAAGGTTTTTCTTTCTATCCTACATGAAATACTTAACATTTGTTGTCTTGGGACAATCTTCTCAAATGCTAGGTTCCAAGGCATTTGGAATGCGTATTCAAATTCTATCACATGAGTTTGAATATGGAACAAAGACAACAGAACACTTTAAAAATATCCATTTATGTATGGTATATATGAAGCAATACTCTAGACTGAATATTCTATATTTTTGAAGAAATCAACATATTCAAATCTAAATGAGGAATTTCCCTTTTATGTGCCCAATTAAGGTTAGATTAGGTTCTCCCTAATTTCAACTCTTCATTAGGTCTGAAATTTCCTGTTTACATTTACCCTAAGTCATTCACAGACATCATTGAATAATTTCTAAATGTGTTATCTTCAAATTTTTGGGTAATGTATTGGGTAATACATAATATTCATTTAGATGTTTTCAGGAACATATAAAGAAGTACATGTAATTCATAAATTCTATAAAACTATGATACAGATGAGCTACCTCTGGACATGTTGAAATGCCGGTTTGTATTAGAATAAGTCCTGATGATGTTTCTTACCAGTCAATATGTTTTTCTTTCTTTATATTGCACAAGCCACTAAAATCATGGATTATTTCATCTCCTGTCTAATAGTCATGCACTTAAGATGAGTTCTTTTATACAAGAGTTTGACATTTTATTAAATGAGTTCTAACTCAATATTCAAAAGCAGATAATCTGCATCTTAAATTTAGAACATGTACAGAAAACCACATTTGCTTTAAGAAGCTAGAATATCATTAGTACCCAAACTACGTAAGAACAATACAAACAAAATCAGAGGAACGTATGTATTGTGTAACATCATAAACTTCTGAGACAGAGAGCTTCACTATTGTATGTGAAATGACCATCACAATGCATAATAATGCAAGCAATAAATAGATAAACATTAACATTCTCAAGAATTCAATGGAACCTGTACAGAAATACATTTATAAATAAATTAATTATTAACATGATTCAACTGAATCACAAATTATTTGAGAAAAGTATAAGTAGGATGTTTAAAGAAAGATGACTGAAAAAGAACTAATTTTAAAATTACTTTTGTAATAGAAATAATATGAAACTCCCCTTAAGAAGAAAATATTTGTTACATGAAAAGAAAATCTCACACAATGTTAATAATTGTGGTTGCCAAATAGTAATTATTAGGTATTTAGTATGACATTAGGAATCCAAGTGAGGGCAGTCTTATAAAAACAAATGCATAAAGGTTTAATAATTGGAAAATAACAGAGAAAAATTCCATAAACATAGTAAAGTCACATATACAAAACTGCATGAATATATGAAACTCAGTATATGGAGAGTACACATGTATACATATTAAACTTTATATCTGCCCTTGTATTTTTATTCTTTATCTAAATCATGGTACACTGCCTCCCATATCTATCTATCTATCTATCTATCTATCTATCTATCTATCTATCTATCTATCTATCTA
>LOEQ01007909.1:9681-37163 GCA_001685075.1 Bramus lutescens
CCTGTGTCCATGTGTTGCAGACTACTTCCCACTTTCTCTTCTATCAGGTTCAGCATGGTCAGATTTAAATTGAGGTCTTTAATCCATTAAGAATTGAGTTTTGTACATGCTGATAGATAGATCTATTTTCATTCTTCTACAGGTTGGCATCCAGTTATGCCAGCACCATTTGTTAAAGATGCTTTCTTTCTTCCATGGTAAGCTTTTGGAGCTCTCAATTTTTCTCTGCTTTCCTCCCTGCCTCTCCCCTCCCCCCTTCAACCCTTGCACAAGTTCCCCATGCCCCCAATTTACTCAGGATATCTTGTCTTTTTCTATTTCCCATGTAGATTATATCTATGTATGTATCTCTTAGTGTCCTCATTGTTGTCTAACCTCTCTGGGATTGTAATTTGTAGGCTGGTTTTCTTTGCTTTGTGTTTAAATCCACATATGAGTGAGTCCATGTGATAATTGTCTTTCAGTGTCTAGGTTACTTCACTCAAAATGATGTTTCTAGCTCCATCCATTTACCTACAAATTTCAAGATGTTATTTTTTTTCTGCTGTGTAGATCTCCATTGAGTCTAGCTCCATCCATTTACCTGCAAATTTCAAGATGTTATTTTTTTCTGCTGTGTAGTTCTCCATTGTGTGAATGTACCACATTTTTCTTATCCATTCTTTGGTTAAGGGTCATTTACATTGTTTTCAGGATCTGGCTTTGACAAACAATGCTGCTATGAACATAGTTGAGCACATGTTCTTGTGGCACAACTGAGCATCCTTTGGATATATACTAAATTGTTATTACTGGGTCTTGAGGAAGGTTGATTCCTAAATTTCTGAGAAATTGCCACACTGACATCCAAAGGATGGGAATGCAAGATGGTGCATCCCCTTTGAATGTTTGATTATGAACTCTAAGAAAGTCTTTTGGTGATTTCTATTTTTCCAAAAATAATGTGAATACATTTGATTTTGTTGTAAATTTAAGAAGAGATGTTTAGTTCAAGCATTCTATCTTTTTCTCAGAATGTACAGTTTTGTCTGTTCTAGTCCTAATTGGTATATAATCAAACCCAGTTACTAAAGGGACAAGCAAACTTCCTAAATCACCCAATAGGCAGCAGTGTGAACACAAAAGCCACATTTATAGAATTCCCTGTCCACTGGACTAACCAGGAACATGCAGTTTGTCAGCTGTGAGCAATTGGCTACTTATAATCTTGTTCATTAGCAAATCAAGCAGCTGTTCAGATTTGCAGAAAGGCCCCCATGTTGTCTCTAAATGCTCCAGTACAAAATCAGTGTAAACCAATTAAGTTACATGATAGGAAAAGCATCCAATGTATAAGTGACGATTCACTTAACCTCTGCCTACTCCTCTTTTACTTAAAAAAAATAATCTACTTCTTGGATATGCTAAACTTTTACAATAAAATTAAACATACATATTCTAGTTTTGCTATTATTAAATAAAAATAAACTCTTCAGAAATCTTATAATTTTAATGGATACCATAACTAGAGTAATTGCTTTATCTATAAAAATTAGTTTAAATCATTCCATAAAAAGAATCTTTGGCCTAGCATACTTTATTATTAATTCTGTTTTCACATTAAAGGTTGTCAGTAGTATTTGTAGTAGATAAGTTGCATGTATAATTTTAAATTATATTGTTGCAATTACATCAGGCTTTCCAGATGAACTTCATTCACTCATATCAAAGAAATTAGGATTAAAGATATTGAAATCTAATACAACAATTATATATAATTGAATAATAATATATTATATGTCATATATTATTTGTATCTTTACACAATAAAATAAGGCACTTGGTCTACCAAAAAAATTTCTGTAATTACTTATTTTGAAGACAATTCAGTTCTGAAGTCATTAGTCAAGAGTAGCAAAAACAAAATGAACATGTTTAACATTGCTATAAAAATATAACTTTATGGAATATACTTTTAATAATTGATATACAATTTAAACAGGTATTTTTGAGAGTTACTCTCTTTGGTAGTTTCAAAATATTGATTCATTGCTATACTAGTTATTATCACATAAAATTAATTTGTGTTATGGTAAACGTTAATCATAAAATCTTAGAAATTTCAGAACCTCAGAAGAATTTTATGATCCTGGGATTCAACTCCTTTGTTTTACTTGCTCAATAAAAACTCATTAGGAAAATAATTCTAAATCCTAATTTTTATGTTTATATATAAAAGTAATTCAGGTTTCTATGCTTGGTCGCCCAGCCCAGCACTCTCACTGGAAAGAATGACCTTGAGTTGAACTGTAGAAAGAAAATGGGAAAGAAAGTTTACTGAGAAAGTTGGGGGAGGACACATGAGATTAATGCAAATATTTGTATTGGATACCCTTCCCTGTGGTAAATGTTCAAAGTGATGGGATCATGTTATTTATTGTATTTTTAAGATCATTTGCAATGTTAATTTATATGAGTTTGATGTCGCTTTTGTCTTTTAGTTGTGTGTTATTCTGAGAAATCCCTGGGGTAGGACAGGATTTATATACTTTGTATACACGTTCTGCAGAATAAGCGCTCTGGCATAATTATTTTTGGCACTCAGTAACTGATTAAAACATCCAATTTAACTCATGATCAGTAAGATTAAACCTTTTTAATATACCTCAAAAGTAAATTATCATTTGCTACTCAAACATCCTTTTTTTCTGCATGCCCCAATAAAGCTGTTCTTTTTTGTTGTTGTTCGTTAATGTACCTTTTAACGAGGATTCTCTTTTATTTCTTCCTTTGGGCAAAACTGCTTCATCCTTTATAGAGAGGTAAAACAAAGATGAGATGGAGGCTGACTAGATAAGTACATGGGTTTCTAATGTCATACTAATTGCAAGCCTTTATTTTTGTGGTATTCTGTAAAGAATTTGCTCTTGCAGAAAACATGTCCTCCCTTTATGTTCATTTGATTTACAGGCAGGTCTGAACAGTTTAGAGGACATAATAGTTTAAAAAATGACTTTCATGACTTGAAAATAACTGTGTTTTCTTTTATTTTAATTTGCTTTAGTTTATAATTTTTAGTCATGTTGTGAAACCTGGTTAGCAGAAAAATTCAAAGCCTTCTTCAACACTAGAAAATTAAGAGTAAAAAAAAATGTTGCATGGATTTGAAAAAAAAAGGCTGCTATAGTACCATATTAGAATAATTGCAATTTGCAAGTCCCTTTAACCTGCTGGGGACCCTTGCAGAGATTCATCAATGTAATGGAGAGGAGGAGGCAGGATGTAATGGATAACATACATTGCTTAAGTTCAAGCCTGAGGAGCTGTGAAGAAGTCCCAGGTGTAAAACCCTCCCAGGCTAGGTGAGGCAGGAGTGAAGTCAGATTAGTAGAATCTGCCTGTGTGCATGGGAGAGTACTACTGTGTACAAATATATGAGCTACCTTCTTTATGCATAGGATTATAATAAGATGAAACAAGAGTTATAGTGGCAAGCTTTAGATATGAAATGGGTCACGACAATGCTATTAATATCCTGTCAAATTTTTGATCCAGATTTACAAATACTTCACCAGATTGCCAATAACCCTGCATCTCTCTACATACATATTTGAGAAATATGAAAAATATATCAGACTTAAGAACAATAGGTTCAAATGCTAAAATGTTGTCATAAACCAGACAGAAGGGAAACTTCCTAGGTACATCTGCTATTATACTAAAAACCAACAAACCAATCAAACAACAAAAACCATTACAAAATCATAAAGAAGTTATCAGGGAATTAGAATTTCAAATTAGTTTCCAGTTACATAAATTCAAATAACTGAAAGAACTGAGATTATATCTCAGTTTAAGTGTTTCATTGTTTTGGACTTGACACAATGGGGTATCAAGAGTACCAAACTAAAAATTGCCTTTTTCTAAAGAACCTCAAAATTATTATGTCCATAGAGTAATATCTACTCAAAGATATTTTCTGGATTTTGAAATTCCTTGAGGAGTACCCACAAATTGGACATATATTAGGTGAACTTTTGGGACTAGACTATGTATAAGATCACGAGGCAACCAGTTTCCCCAACGACCCTTTTGACATAAAATTAGAGAATGATTTCCTGTGGATCCTAAGCATATGGATCTCTTGGCTAGTGTATTTACTCCAATGGTTGCTCAAGTCTATATAAGATCTATCAAATTCCATAATACTGTATAACCTAATCCATTATCTTGGCTTATTTTTCTTAGCTTTCTAGTCAAACATGGAAATAAAGTATTCAAGGAAAATGTTGGTTTAAAATGTGTTAATGACACTAATAAGCATTTGGCTTCAGTCTATCACCAATTATAAAAGAAATCTAATACATTTTCTTGATGTTAATGGAGAAGTAATGATGAACATCATTTTCTAATAAGGAGTAAGTTCAATTACTAGTCAAGTCATCTGTAAAAATGTATTATATATCACTTAGAAGTGTGTGGTTCATTTTAACTAAGATTTCATTTTTAAATTTCGACAGCAGACAGGGTAAGCTTGTTGTGCTTAAATTTTCATAAATTGGCAACTTTTGGCTCAGGTGCCAATGAGAGGACAAGAATAAATGTCTCAAGCCTCGGTTGTTAGGGTCTAATCATAGGCATCGTGGTGCAAAATTCATGGATTATTCATGTGTAATTACAGATAGCTATTGTGCTCCTTTAAATCATCCCGATGGCCCATTATGGTCCATAACAACCGAAATAGCAATTGTCGTTGGAAGGTTTGGGCTCTGCCTTAGAGTGTGGGCTCTAATCAATAATGATGAATGGTAAAATTTTACATCAGGCAGTCAAAAGTCTGGTTGGTCCCCTCCATAAATCTGTACAAACACCAAGCAAAGCAGCTGCAGGGTTTGGAAATTTAAAAGTCTGCACTCCCCTTACCCCCCACAAGCAGGTACCTCCGAAAGGAAAGCAGAAGTGGAAGGAAAAGAAAAGGAAATGCTCAAACTATCAGTTCTAATGATTCATGTGCTGCTAAGAATTCCCTTCCTATTTAAATGGGAATGAACCCTAGGTTGTTCTCAAGGTCAATTTCAGGTGAAAGGGGGGTCATCTAGAGGTCACTTGAGCTACCATGCAGGTCAATAACGCCTCTTCACTTCCGCAGCAGACAAGCTCCTCACACACAATCAATCCACCAACGCTGCTGCCGCACCAAGTGTAATGAATAGTGAATAAATGTAGCCCATCATCACAAAACATGCTTTTTAAGTACCTTTCCTTTTCATGTAAAACCTCGTGCTGTCAAATTCTACATTCACTCATCCAGCAGTGAGTAGCAAAAGTGAGAAATCAGACTCTCATTGGGGTTGGTAAAAGGTCACAGCTGACAGACACGGAGGTTAAACTGCCGAGTTAAAATACTGTTCATTACCCACTGCAGCTTCTTCCTAACTACACTTCTTTGTGTTACAGTCAAGCAGTACATCAAGATGCTCCTCCTCCTAATTTATTAGCAATTGTTGAACTGTATGAGGCGGGAGCTAAGAGAGANTATATATATATATTTGCATATATGTATTCTCTTACTCTTTGAATATTTCTACTTCCTTATCTATTACCATATCAGTACCCTATGCGACATCCTGTCTGCTTAAAATGCACCATAATTTTTAGAGAAACATAAATCTAAGACCAGACTAGCTTGAAGTATCAGAATTCCAAAGCCCATAGTCAGTTGTTTGGAGACATTTATGGTTTATATATTCATATTTTTTGTTAAATGAATTGTGGGTGGAGTATATGAATTTTGTTTCACTCAAAGAAATTTAATTAAATATATGAGAGTCAACAGTTTACTACCCAAATGTAAACTCTTTCTACAAGTGTAATTTATTTTTAACATGCAAGGTATCTTTCATAAGATTTTACCTGTGGCAAGTATTAGTCCAGAATGTAGCCCTTTGTGTTTTGCACTAATTTGTTTATAGTTGGAAAAACATTTACTAGCAATCAGTAATCACTGGAGATTAAGGAGAAGCAGTACTTAAAAAAATTAGTTGACTAAGCAGTTTGGTGTGAAATCTGAATGGTTTGGAACAACTTTCCTAAAATGAAATTCATTCTCAATTAATTGGTGCGTAGGTGGAATTCCCTTTATGGAAAGGAAGAGGCTTTCCAGTGTAGAAGACACTAGAAAGAAAACAGGCCTTATTGTACTAATTCAAAATCACAAATCACAAATAAAAGAATGGTATACTAATATGCTCTCTACAACAATTATTTGACTCAACAAAATTACCATTATATATTTACATCTTTTAAAAATGCATCCTGAAATCCCTCCTAGAGAAAGACACTACTCGTTCCTCTTTGCATGCCTTCTCTCTCAGTGGGACTGGAAATAAAATGTTATGACTTAAATCACAAGAGGCTAACATCATTTTTAGCAACAAGGGCTGCATAATTTCAAGACTATGAGTGAGTGGCTGACTTTAACTAAAATGTTTCAGTTCTGTGCGTACATAGGTACATAAATAATTCAGAATTAATCCCTGCAGAGGGGACAATGGGAATCGTAAATTATCCATGTGCCGTCCTCAACATTAGAGGCAATGAACCTATAGTAACAAACTATGAGTGTTACTCATTACATACATCTCACAGACACCTTAACCTTTTGAATATTAATTTCCCTCTGTATCTCGTAGCTAGGCAATATCATTATTTTTTTATATTTTCCTTCGTACTCTTTCCTTCATTTCCTTTTCTCTTTTATGAAACCTCCCAAACCAAAGTTAAACCACAGCTACTGAGTAATGTATCGGAATGCATTGATTTACTGCAGAAAGAATTTATTTAAGCTGCATTTATATTTCAGAACCTCCTTAATATTACTTGTAGCCAATGTATAGTGTTTAAAGTGAGGTGTAGCAGACAGACATCTTTATGAAGACAAACAGGATAGTAATTCTTGCTCTACTGGGGTTGACAGTGTCCTTTGAATTTCACAAACGTACATCACACTTTTTTTAAAGGCAAAGAACACATTGCAGAATGATCATATTTTTCACCAAAGAAAGAAAATAAAAACAAGCTAAAAAGGAAAAAAAATCTCCCAATTGAAAAATTTATTATAGCTTTAATTATTAAATTGGGAAATTATTTCTTTAGAAGAACATAATGTAATATAACAATGAATATTATAATTTTGTTTTTAAATTACTTTCTGAGCTAAAAAGCAGTTTAATAAGCTCCATGACTTTTGTGAATAATATCATACAGAGAAAAAATGGAATTATTTTATCATAATAACTTATACCTAGTTTCTATCTACTATATAGAAGAAATTGAAACAATTTTCAGGATTTTTTCTCTCAATAAAATGTATAAAAGAAATAGATGCCATTCTCTATAGAGAAAGAATACCAGGACAGTATACAGCCCCTAGGATAGGGTTTAGCCAGTCTCCATGCCACAGCAGCAGACCCATGTGAACAACAGAGGGAACTCTTGAAGTATGGGCTCTCAAGCTGGCCCTCTCCACCACCCCTGCATGGCTTACTCCTTGTTCTCTTCCAGGCCTTCACCTGCCTTTCAAAAACTTTCCCCAGGACTCAAACTCAAACCAAAACACAGCATTATGGAAGGTCTCTCGCCTCCATTTCTTGTGAAATTTAGCATAAAACTCTCCTGAGACTGGTGAGTAGCATATTTGTGCTTCTGTGCTTGTGGAACAGGTTACATGTTGCTTGTGGGCAAAACTGAGTGCTCCCTGCTCTGTCTTGAATGGTGCAGAGATAGCTGGAGCTTAACAAACGACTTTGAAAACTGTAACGTGATTGAAAATTTGAACAAGTTCACGAACAACCCCTGTTGGATCTCAGTTAGGTGCTTCTCATTTTGTTTGTTTGTTCTATTTTGGTTTGATTTTTGTTTTCTTGAAACAGGGTTTCACTACGTAGCTCTGGATGTCCTTGAACTCACTATGTAGAACAGGATGGCCTTAAATTCAGAGAGATATGTCTGCTTCTGCCTCCCAAGTGCTGGGATTAAAGGCATGTGCTACCACTCCAAATATGAGAGCTCAAATCTTATTTAAGAAGTTATATTGTTGTTTTCAAGAAAATCAAAGAAGTTTGACTTTTACCCTAGAATAGACCTTTGATTTTGTGAAACTGAGATGAATTTTTTTATCCATTTTTTCGTGGGAGTTACTAGTAAAAATTATTACTAAAAAATAAATTCATTAAAAATAATACATAGAGGTTAGGCTGGGGAGTGACTCAGTCAGTAATTGCCTGCTTTACAAACACAAGGACCTTAGCCCATATTCCCAGTACCCAAGGAAAAAGAAATATGATGACACATATCCCTAACCCCTGTGTCTGGGTCTGCCGGAGCAGAGACAGACTCCTGAGACTCCTGTGCTAGGAAGGATGAACTTTAGGCTCAGTTAAGACCTTGTTTCAAATAATGATATGGAGAGTGACCAAAGAAGACACCTGACACTGACCTCTACTGTCTGCAAGGACCAATGCATGCACACATGAGTTTGTATCTATCTGTGCACACACCCTTGTAAACATTAACCACATACATACATATGTGTACACATACATTCGTAGACATATTATCCTATAATCCATTTCAATGAAGAAAGTAAAATATTTAATTAGATTCCTCTTATAATTTGTATGGGATTCTGAAACAAAGACTCAAGGTATAACTAAATTATAGCTTTTATATATACAAGTATGAACACACACACATACACACACACACACACACACACGTACACACACACACACACACACATATATATATATATGTATATATCTTCAGGACATTCCTCTTTATAATCCAAACTTTTGTCTATCCAAGTTATGAGAGGTGATCATTTAATAATAAATACCAGCGCCTTAGCAAGAATTAATCTTAATAACACAGTTGTATAAAAGCAAATTATTTAATTTTATATAATTGAACTTACATAATTCAAGCAATTGAAACCTTTATGTGAACAATAATGATAGTCACTGAGGCTTGTCCTCTCTGGTCCCTTTCTCATATACCTGACTGGGCCTTTTGTAAGAGGCAAAACTTACTTATGAGCTGCCTTGACCTCACCTACTCTGGCATCCACAGGTGCATCTGTTTACATAACCAGCCTTGAAACAAAGAGCCTGGTTATCTCCTGTCCTTTCAAGCTGCTTAGCATTTGTTTCTCAGGCATTAGATGCGGAAGACACAAAAATGCTTCATTCTTTTGGGAATGTGGGACGATTCCAACTTTCCCTATGGTATCGGTGAGTTTGCATCATGACTATCTGAGGAGACTCTTCACTGAGACATCTTTACAATCTGTCCCTGGATTCTCTACACTGTACAAGAAGGTGGCACTGGGATGGCACATCTTTCAACACCCACTACATTAAATGTGTGCAGAAAGTAACTATTTTTTTGTAGTTGTTGTTTGATATTTTTCCCAATGCTCGTTTGGAAATACTTCTGCGATTTACTGTAAATTCTGTATAAAATAATCATTCTCAGATAATCAGCTCAATCTCAGATAATCAGCTCAATCTCAGATAAACATTGGATTTCCATATTTAATTCCACTCCTTTTAAAGCTAGACTGGTAAGTTAAAAGCAAAATGAGAGAAAACGGTGATTGTAAGCTTGTTATTTAGTGGCATTCCATAAGGAAAGGGCTGGTAACAGTTTAAATGTTTCCATTGTGAAGGCACCCTGAACATTGTCTCCCAGCCAGCCTAATCGTGACCTGAACATGCTTATAGAAAAGTGAAATTTATTTTTCAATATTAATATATTGTTTTACCAGATAAATAAAGTGTATGAACAATCTAATCAATTCTGTTTCGATGAATTGAATAATCAAGACTATTTCAAATGTGTAGTGGAGACCAGATAGTCAACATTCTCCTAAGCTAGAGTTCAGTGACTTGAACACAGATCACTTATATAAATACTTGTTGAAGAGTAAAGGAAAACTACTCCATGTCACACACATTGCAGTCCGCAAACTATTTCTTCTTTGATGAAGTTACCTTAATTTCTAAGGATGTACCACTATTTTCAACAGTACAAGAATGGTAATACAATGATATTTGACATTTTATGAGGTGTTTAATAGGACTAGCTGTAAATTATAAATAATTTCCTATAAAATTGTGTGCATAGATAGATGTTGGTACATAATGAGATGGAGTTGTGCCACAAAAATGAAAATGTATACTATAGGAGAAAAACTATGAACATATTGCTGTTCTCATTACAGGGCTGATAGTAACCTCCATTCATTGCTTGAGCTTACATGTTCATCCCATGAAACAAAGTGTCTGGGCTTATGCAGTTTGCTTATGAACAGAGTATCATTGGAAACAGCAGCTGAGATTATGGGGCCCTGATGCAACACCGAAGACCGCAAGATTGAGGAACCCTTTTCTTTACTTCTAATGCTATAATATAACTCCACTTAAACATACAAATTAGATAATAGTGAATGTGCAAATCTAAAACAAATATTATCTTCCCCAATGTAAATCGTGACTTTTTCATTCACTAAAAATAAATATATTCTGTACATTTGAGTGTTGTAACTTATAATAATGTTATATCACAACTTCTATGTGACATTAACAAAGTATGTAAAAATTAAACATTTTGAAAACATTTAGACAATTTAACTTTTAAATATTTATATTTGTAATATTAAAGTGACAAGGGTATTTCTAAAAATGAACTCATACTTAACACCCAATTTTTTCTTCCCTTATTTTTGCCCTTGCAATCTTGTTATCTACCATGATCAAACAGTATGCCCGAGGCTATTTCTTCTACAAGCCAGTATTTCAGGGAATGACCTTCTAATGCTACCAGACATATTATTGCTGCCAACTCGTGGTAATAGTGCATAGAGAAAGGGCTAAGACTCTATTATAGGGACTGGGAAAAATATTGCAAAATAAAAAGTATAGAAATATGAGAAGTTATACTCTTCTATACTTTATATAGAATTACAAATCAAAGTCATGCATATTATGACATACTAATATCCAAAAAATAAAATTTCATAGGCTAAGTATCATATGTGCATATGGTAATTACTAAGTAATTCCTATTTAAAAAGTGCTGATCAATTTGTGTATATATCAAGATATTCAAAATATTCTCACTTTCTAAAAATAAACATCAATTGTAGTTTATCAATATTGGCAACATAAAAAAATTAATTTATTTATTATTTTATAGTAACTTGTTCATTAGACTACTACTACATGACTTTTTAAAATAATTTGTTTTTTTCTCTTTCTCTCTCCCCATCCCTACCTCTCTTCTCCCTTCTCTCTTAATCTCTCTGTCTCAATCCATGAACAGGATATTAGGTACTATCTTAGAAAGAGCCTAGCAAAGGAAAGTCATTTTTCATAATCAGCATAATTTCAGAAACTTTCAAAAGTAGCTGAGAGACAAAAGGCATTCAAATATTCTTGCAAGTTGTTATTCATTAGACAGAGCCACTAATGCCATTGTATTAATCTAAATATGAGGACCTGTGCTTAATAAATATTTAAAGAAAAAATGTGTAGGAAGAAATTTCTCAACTTAATATGAGTAAGTAATTTTATTGTTCAAATAATTGAATCAGACTATTGCGTTCTTCTCAAGTGAAAACTTTGCCTTCTTTCGTAGTCAGAGCTCTAGTATTTGGGATGCAAAATATATTCAATTAATATTAGATGATTTGATCATAAATAAATGAGAAATGGAGAGAATTTAAAGAATCTTTTGGAAAAGTCCCAACTTATTATCAAATCATAAGTATTTTAAGGCTTTGTTCAAACAGAATAATTCTACTGTCTGACAAAATGTAGATATGAAAACTGGTGGCTATAGTGTCACTTATTTAACAACTTCATATGGTCCTTGCTCAGAAGGAAATGTTTGTGTTAGAGACAGATCTAAATCAAGCTGGTTACAATTCATGATACTAGAATAATACAGCAACTCTAACAGGTTTCGCTGACTAGCTGACAAACCATGTTTTTCTCTGAAGCTTTTAGGTTAGAATTAAACAAAGTAGATTTTTATTCAAGGATACTCTATGCTGATAGGAAATGATTATGTAGATTTCCTAGAGAACAAAGATAAAATACAAAGTTGAAATATGTTTTGTAACACATTGAATAGCACAAAAGAATTTGTGATTACAAAAAGAAAAAGTAAAACACTTAATGCTACTTACTAATGGCATGGTTTTCGTATTCTGAGGGAAAAAACTAATAAATTCAAGTGCTCGTTCTAATTAAACATTAATTAGTAAGAAAAATATTAATTTCTTAATCTCAAACAATAGATAATACTTTCAAGAAAGGTGAGACAAAAGCCTATTAACATGTGTGGTTTATTTTAACTAATGTATTTTTAAACCAAAGCAAGCAGTTTTGAAAGTTCTAGATTTCAAGTGGCGAAGACAGACAATTTTTGATAAATTTTTATTAGTTCATTTCCTCTTCAGCTTCTAAATAGAGGTGTGGGGTATTACTTTTATTCTTTGGGGTAATGCAGAAAAATACAATCAAAGATAATTGTAAACATGTTTGCTATGATGAAATCTGAATGTTTAAAGCAGCTTGAATCTGAGCTCATATTTTCATGACTAGTTTTTGAAGAATTGTACCTGAATTATCCTATATGGCACAGAGAGATACTTTAGAGTTTCAATTTTAAACAAAGCCTCTTCCACACTTTCTTAAATTTTCTCAGAAGGATTTAAGATTGAATTAAAATAATATCTTAAAATGTTTAAAAGTGGAGCTAGGAAGATGACTTTGAAGGTGAAAGTCATCTTGTTGTAGAAGTCTGTTTTTTTATTCAATCTGAGTTTAGTTCTGAAATCTGTGTAAAGGTTGAAGGAGAGAAGTAAATTCATAAAATTGACCTTTGTCCCCAAACATGTTATAATGTCATTTGTGTGTCTGTGGATGACTAAATACACACACACACACACAAAAAAAAAACACTAGACAGTTTCATAAACGTTTCAGAGATCTATGATACATTAGTTACTTTTTAATCTCATAAAGTTAAAACATTAAATTAAGTACTTTCATATATAGCCTACTTTTATGAATAACTTTTAATCCCAATTTTACATTTTTTTCAGTAGTACTTACTGAACTAATAAAAATACAGGAGAAGCAGTTATGATAGCTTATGAAAATACATTGTATATTTAAGACAACTAAATAAAATTGTAAAAAATTCTTTTAAATTATGTATCCATCTTAAAAGATACTGGTGACAGTTATGCTTGTTTATTAAATGTTCTCTTTCTGATTAATTACAAATGTAGGCAATTTGAAATAATTCTATTTCCAGAATATTTTCATTACTATCTTCCTCTATACATTAAGGAACAAACTAATTATTCTTCTAAATAAGGGAGGACAACAATATTTTGAGAATTATATTTAATTGGAATGATGGGTTATTAAAATGTAGTAGTAAAGGTAAGAATAATGTTTATCATAGTAAATAAAACTCAGAAGTGAATCCCTGACTGAGCATTTTTTTCAAACCTGGAGAATGTGTTTTCAATAGTTTTAGTAAACATAAAACAAAGAACAGGTAATGGACCAATACAACAACTTTAATAATTTTATTGACCTATAAAGACATATTCTACAAAAGAAATAGAAGCAATATAGAAATATAATGTTAATTTTGAGTTAAATCACATTAAATTATAAAATTATGTACACTAAAATGACTAGTAAAACATTTAAAAGGTGTTGTATAATTTAAATTAGCAGCATAATTTTATCCATGTTGTGTAGGTTGAATGAAAATCTCAATGTTTTGTCATAATGATTATGTTAAGCTATTTGAAGCCTTGTGAAACAGATAGAATAGATTAACACCTGATGTTAATTCCTTCTATTGGGTATTATGGGAAAAATTCACTCAAACTGAGGTGATGAGGGAGATAGAGTGTATGGTGAGAGAGGTTATGTAACATCTCTGACTATTATAATCTTTTCACCTCTGATGTAGGAAGTCCTGTATATGTGTTGATTTTATTGGTTAATGAATAAAGAATATGTCTTGGGCCTGGCAGGGTAGAATAGAGGTAGGCAGGGAAAACTAAACTGAATGCTTGGAGAAAGAAGGCAGAGTCAAGAGACAGCATGTAGCCACTGCTGGGAACAGAACTGTCAGAACCTTGCCGGTAAGCCACAGCCACGTGGCAATATACAGATTAATAGAAACGGGTTAAATTAAGATGTAAGAGTTAGCCAATAATAAGCTAGAGTTAATGGGCCCCGCAGTGGTTTAATGAATACAGTTTCTGTGTGGTTATTTTGAGAGTCTGGGTGGCCAGGAAACAAATAAGCATCCTCCTACCACACACATCCTCTTTCAGAAAGTTCCCCCATTCTCGTGGAGAGAAGTGTGCTTTGCAGGTCCCCTTTAAAGATGAGGACCTCACAGGCTTTTATTCTCTTCTCTTGACCAGCTGAGCTTCCCATTTTAGTTGATATTTATACAAAAAGAACTTTGCTGGCATTGATTGATGGATGCACTGATTTAAGAATATAGGAATAGGTGTTTAGAAGTAATTTTATTTATATATTCATTTTGCAGAATGATAATATTAGGTTCTCCTCTGTGGCTTATGACCTATCTAGCACAGATTCTTCCTACCCTTAACACTTCCAAGTATAGTTTTCATTTCATGGTTCTTAGATTCAATCGAAAAGAAATTGGTTACTCCCACAATTGTCTTGTCACTATGGTACAACTAGGCTCGTCTTTCAGACAGATTGGTATTGTAGCTCTCATGGGTCACAGTTGGATGAGAATGCTGATCGCTTTTCTCCTTTTATAGTGTGAATAGCACCTTTATACATCACGAAAGCCAGTCAATAGGGATGAAGATTCCAGCTGAGTACCAGCTTAACTACTCCATATTTGTGGTGTCTTCAGCAAAGTGGTCATGCCACTGAATTCTGCAGGGGAAGTAAGAATATTGACTATAACCTCTAATGCTTTAAGAACTATTGGATCTCATTTACTAACAACTTAAAAAGAGGTTACCCATAGCATTTTTAAGGACTGAAAATACCATTTATGTTGATATTACTTTCTCATTCCAACTAGCTGTGTATCTATGATAATAGAAAAATCCATCTTTCCCTTTTTATTTCTGAACATTCACAACCTTATAAGTGGTAGGCTATCTATAAATACTTTAAAAGTGAAGCAATTGACATCAAAATCCACGTAGAAATAATTAAAACAGCTATTTTATCAAAAGAAGAAAAGATTTATTCCTCCCAATGTGCATTTAAAGATAGTGTTTACTCATTTTAGTTTAGAGTGATTCAGATATTAGATGGATGATAGTTATGCAGATATATAGATGATAGATACATCAAAAATAGATAAATGATGGCATAAAACTTTTAGAATGCAAGGAGACTTTATTCAAGGGAAGTATATAGAATATTAAGTATTTAAGTAACTATTGGAACATTATCATAGGGAATAAAAAGAAGGCTACACATGAACAAATCATTACTATATTTTTTCATTGCAATTTTAGTTGGACTATGATGGGAGTAGATTCTTGTCTAGGGTTAGTTATTACTGTGTGTTACACTTCTGTATAGGCTGGAAGGATAAGGATCTTTTCAGAATACACCCAAACAGTTTACTTAGTCTCGATATTGCAGAAGTTCTTTAAAATTCTTATTTGCATTTGAAGAGGAAAATAAGTGTTTGGAAGTAATTAGAGACAAAAAAGTCGCCTTGCTTTTTTATACTTGTAACACAGAAAAATAGTTTCATAAATTTACTTTGAGTTACATCATTGATAGTAAAGATTTATTAATAAATAGTGGAAGATCACTGAATTATTTACTTGTGATCTATTACTCTGATAAACCATCATGACCAACCACAACATACGCAAGAAAGAATTTACTTGACCTTGTGTTTCAACAGTATTAGAGTCCATGACAGAGTGGCAATTACATTGTAACTGAAAAAGAAGTTGAAGGTTCCCATCTTTAAAATAAAAGCACAAGTCAGAGAAAAAATAAAATTAAAAAAATTAAACTTTCAAAATCTGCCTTCAGAGTACACTTTCTCTTAGAAGACCACACTTCATAGCTCTCTCCAAACATCCACAACTGAGGACCAAGCATTCATTGTCCAAGACTATGGGGGACATTTGTCAATCAAGCTACTTCATCCTCATGCTAACAAATACTTTGCCAACAGAAAATGTCCTTACAATTTTTGATATTTGTCATATATTTTCTATGAGCTTTATAAACTGAGAATGTAGTTCATAAATTTGCTTCATTCCTAGAACAAAAATCCCATATTTTCAAATTACCTTCTTATTTAAAAAAGGAAAATAAGATTCCATTGTCTTTCTACAAAATGTTAACAGATATCAAAAACTTAAGTTTAATTAATGTTCTGTGGAAGAAGATGTCAGACTAATTCTTTTGCTCAATTTAACTATTCCTTCCTAGGAAATTGATCAGATATTCCGATGTCATGAAGATATATTTATTCTAAATTGATTTTTATCATTGAGTTAAATATAAGTAATTCTGAAATGAAAATTATTAGTTCTTTACCCTAATTATCTCAACATCTAGGCTAAAGCCGAATCATTTTCTTTCCCTTATTTTGACAGCTAACAGCTTTGTTTTTCATTTTGCACATAATTTTCATGCAAACATCATGTAAGGTTTTATGTCATCACACATTAGTCACAATTTACCCACTATAAATTTAGTTTCATGGTTTTTTTGTATATGTATCATGACAGACATATTTAAGGCATGATTTTAAATTTTTTACATTGTTTTCATATGAATTAGACTTGACTTTCTTGTACCAACTATGAGATTGAAGGCCCAGTCACTGTCCAAGTACCTTAAAATACACCTCTCTTTTTTACGCACAATCCACGATGAAGGCATCTGTCGGACTTGTTTAATTTCTTAGTCTTGTTGGTCATATTTTTGTTTTGATACGATTTATGTCAAACTTATAATATACTTTCTATGCATCAAAATTTCATTATCAGTTACCACCTTCAAAATCATTAGGAACCCACCCATCATGGAAAATATGGAAACAAAGAAACAAGAGTATTCTAAGTTGATGTTCATTGTTTCAAACACACTTTTCCTAAGAGTTATTTTAATTTTAAAATTAACAAAAGAGAAAGAGAGGCTAGAGAATTATTCACCAGGAGGTACGTGAAGGCTTCCAGACATCAGCTAATGACTTGCTCTTAGATTAGGCTGGACCTGGGTCACAAAGGTAAGCATCTCGCTATTATTCGACCAATTTTATATTATTCAAGTCAAGCTTGAAAAAAAGCACATTTCAGATGTTGACTTTTGCTTCCCCCTGATGCATGTGATCTTTGGAGGAGAAAAGGACAGCATTAGGCCCTTGGTGCTGGTATTTTCATGTCTTTCTCAAAGCTGCAGCCATGCTGTGTCCCTTGGAGATGTTCTTTTACTGGACTGTCCCCCAATGAAACTGGGTCTTGAAGTGTCAATGGCATCAAGAGAGATCATAAGACACCCCTCTAAATCTGCCTCTGGTTGATGTTAGTCCTGCTGGCTCTGTGGATTCTGGTCATAGCTGCCAACTTTCTCTTTGAAACTTCTTCCTTTTCATTATGTTTAGGTGCCTCTCAAGTCGCTGAGCTTTGGTCCAGACTCAAAATCAAATTTCTTTCTTCTTGTCTCTCCCTGACTGATCTCAGAGATATTACAAAGTGCATTAAATCTCCAAAGAGAGGCAGGACTTGAAAGTGCTACTTCACTTTTGTGTTAACTCACAAAAGTCAGTATCTCCGACTGATCACATATGAAAGAACCCTTAAAAAGAACAGTATCACATTTAAAAAAATTAAAGCATAGAAAGTTCTCTTCTGGGTCTACCTTCTTTTAGACTCTACATCCTGATGTAATGGTGGGGGTAGGTAGGTGGAAACTTCATTTAAAAATTAATGCTTAGCAAATTTGGAAAATTTTAAAGTATGTCTAGATAGTTTATGCTCTGCCGGAGTTACTGGCGGTACATGTATTTGATCTATTTGACTAATTCTAATTATTTGAGAAGAGTATTTGATTTTGAGAAATGAATCTCTTTACTACTGACTTCCATAAAATAATTTTTAGTGATAATACTAGTGATAGATTTACAAAATTATATCATTTTAAAAATAAAAAAATAGGATTAATCCTTTAGACAAGGTTGATTTTATCTTTAATCCTCATAAGAAAACTGAAGATTAAATTATGGTCAGGTTTTAATAAAGAAAAGAAATTAACAAAGATAAGAAATGAGAGATGAGAGTATTAAGAGAGTTATGACTGAAGTCTAGAAAGCTCTCAGGAAAAAGGATATTAACTTTATGATGTTAGTCAGGGAGTATGAACTTCTTGAAGACAAGATGGAATAAAGCTCAGCGAGTTTAAGCAGGTTCAACTTTATCAAGGTAGCATTTGTTTGCAATAGTTGTATTAAAGATATAGCATCCAGACACATTCAAAGTGTTCTTCCAACATGCTGCACAATTCCAAGAATTTTTCATTTTAATTTTTAATATCAAGGTAAAACAGCAATCTTTGATCTCCTCTATTATGAAAAATTATTAGTGTTTGGAAAGTTATGTATAGACATTATTTTCATTATTTTTCCCATCACTACAATCTCCTCAAACTAGCCTTCCTGACATGAGGAACATATAACTTAATTTAAAAATGCAACTACATGTTTTTTTCTGATTTACTTTTTATATCCTTTTCAGGTGAACACTATAAAAATAGGAAGCAGAGACAAAAAACTTCATGATGTCTGACATAATATATATCTGATATATTTAATGTGAAAATTATTTTTGTTTTTCAACTAACCTTTTGTACAGAATCATTTTACACATAAGAAAGACAAAACAAGTCTACAAAATAATCCTTCTTTGTGAAGTTTTATGACTGTTGTAAAATTGATAATTCCCCTTTTCTTCTTTGGTGTTAAGCAAATGTTAGAACCCTTAACTGTACCTTGAGGTAATATTAATAAGAGCATTTTTATCATATATAGCAACCTTAAAACTTTGAATACTATTGAACAAAACAGATATTACATGTAAGCTTAAGAGCCCTATAGCTAGAGTTGATAGACTGTGACAGGGCATAAGGGTTTAGTTCATAACTCAGTGTTCTCTACTCAAAGCACTTGACAACTTATATTTGATTTTCAGATATAGAAACATATTTTTCTACATTCTGCTTTCTAGCCCATTCATTTGCAATGATTTTGTTTTTCAGATAAGCAGCACTACACCTCAGTGGATGGCTCTCCAGATAATTGGTAAGGTAAACTAAAATACTGCATATCCTTCACTAATAAATTACATATACCTTATAGAATAAAAGAAGTCAAATGTTAGCATATTATGCATAGATTTAATATATAGGTCAATTATACTATTAGTTCCTTAGTTTATATTATTTATATTATAAGTAAATGGTTAATATCAATAAACAAATAATTTACATTATTTTGTAAGTATAAAGATGTCCATCTAGCTTGTTAAATAAATCATGAATTTCACTAAATGGTGAACATAATGGTAGAAAAGGAAGCAAAAAGCTTTGAAACAAAGTTTGTACTTGAGAAACTACTTACTCTTTTTGATGCATGTAACTTACTAATTTGATCTGTTTTTCTCACAAATATCTATTCTTATCAATTGAATAATTATTAGCCAATATCTTGTGATCATTGTTCAGTGATGAATATTACTTGACACACCAGTCATATTTACTCATCCTCTTAAGAGGTACATGGTGAAGACAAGCATACAATCATTTCAAGCTAATAATTCTGGATATAGAAATGCCAAAAAATATTTTCAGCAATACAAATCTCACATATGTTTATGTCAGAGGCAGTGCCTTATCCATGATTAAATGTGGTTCCCATCTGCAGGTATGTCACTATTTATCTGTGACATATATTTCTTTCTTGTTCCATTTTCATCTTCAGATGGAAACAATAAGTAGACAATGAAAACTGGAGTTTACAATATGAAATTTCTATTTTCCCAAACAAGTTAGATAAAAATGGCAAACTAACTTCATAGTGTACTTGTTTGTAAGATTGCAAATCTTATGTTGACATAACTTAAACAACTTGACAAGAATATTCAAGGAAGCCATTGGCTGCATCATTACATGACTATGTTCTTATTTCTCTAAAAAGTTACCTTTTAAAAAAATTTAGTCTTTAAAATTTACTTCAAGATATATAGTAGGGTTTATTGGGATATTGTGAGTGAATATGTGAAACACTTAGTGATCATCTTAAGTTGTTAGAGCCTCCATTTTTATTGTTACTTATAACAGAGAAAGAAAAGCATCTTGTCATTATTTCAGTGTGGAAATCTGCAAAGAGAGAAGTTAAACAAGCATAGAACTCAGGGTGAACTTCAGCTCCAGAAAGAAAAATACTGATGAACTAAAGTTTTTATCAGGTGTATTAAGCTTTATACAATAAATTAATTATGTTTAAAAAAGCAATGAACATAGATGCCCTATCAAACACCAAAGGAAACACAGATGGGGTTCTATCAAGTGCTCTAATACTCATTTATAAAAATATGCATAATTCTTTTGAACATCTGAATTCCTATAAAGAAACACATGTTAAATTAAAACCATATATGAATTCTCTCAATTCAAACACTATTTACATAATATGTAATATATTTGAGGATAAGGTGCTATTTGTGCCTAGCATTTTATGGAAAATAGTAGGTGAGAAACATACACATGCAAGGAATTTCTTTAAGTAAACAAGAAATCTGTCCAATATTGCAGTGCACACTTGCTGGTGGTATATTGCTTTTCATAGCTAGTCCCTCATTTTTTATCTTTAGGAGTTGAACCATTTACTTGATAAAAAATACAAAATTAAGGAGACTTTGTATATATATCTTAAAGATTTATTACCCTCTTTTAAGTTATCTTTATTTTCTGGTTTTGGAAGCTCATATTATTTGGTTTATACTGATATTAACTGTGCTGAAATTTTATTTTTCAGCTGATGATTGAAATGAAAGTATCTAAATTTAATAATCATTGCACCAAGATATTTTACTCTAATAATATTAATGGGGAATTTTGTATTGTTTTGCTTTTTGTTTATCTTTTAAAGATCTGTTTTGAAAGTGATTCTATGGCCCTGAGAAGTATACAGAACAAAACTTAAAATTTTTGACTCTCTTTTGGACTAAATGTCTTTTCTACCAAGATTATTTGCACTTTTAAACACTTTATTCTTTTGCTGTGTCTGTTTTCTTAATGGTGTACTGCCCTCCAACATGCACATCATACACATACACTTGCCCCTGGACATATGTATGCAAATGTATTAACTAATGTTGGGATGAAAGGCTTGAGGTGAGATGTGAAAAGGCTCCAAGAGCAATGAGTAGGTTTTTTTTTTTAATTTTATAGTCAGTCTTTCAGGTACCCCTGTTTGAAGCATATTATGTAATATAGTTGCCTTTGACGTTGTTCGTTACCCTTCCAAATGGACACGAATAATTAATACACAGCCATTGAGTGACACGAATATGGCCTCGGTTGCATTGTTGAACATGCTAAATAATTTAAAATGCACAGAGGACTCTCTAATACTTACTTGGTGGGGGAGGGAAAACCATACCCATTTTGAGGGCGCACGGAATGGAGGGTGTCTTTGCTTTTTTGTTTCTATTGAATGCATTTGGGCTGTACAGCTGGAAAGGGCATTCCTATAGGACTTTAAAGGCAAAGTAGAAAAATGACATAAAAGCCTTGCTTGGATTTGATTGATGCACTCTCATATTTGAAGTTCACTCAGAGCTTTGTGCTCGAAGGCCTGGGTCACTCTATCCAGTGCTCTAATGAGACTGTGTGAGAACACTTTCAGCGCTGGAGACCTTGCTTTAATCAGAGATTGGAAAACACTCCTGACTGATAAGCTCCAGAGTCGGACCTAAACAGAAAATAACATGCTCAATTTGGCCTCGGAAGGTGGGTTGAGCAAATCTTTGTGATGTATTGGAGCATTTGCCGAGTGCAAGTGCACGTGGGGTGACTCCTATTTCTGTCGGCAAATACAAATTTTTCACTCAGCAGGCATAATCAGAGTTAACTCGAGAGGAGAAATAACAAAAACTCAACAGCCCTTAGCAACTCAGCATGGCATAGAGGGATTTAAGACTTAAGCATTTTATCTCCATCAGTATGAAAATGTATGAGGAAATCTGAACTCTGAGTGTACAAATAAACACATTTAACACGTTGTAAGCCACGGATTTTCTCCTTGTCCTGTGCTGGGGACATTCATTTATTTTCTTATAAGTTTCATTTAAAGTTTTTAAAGTTTAATTTTTTCTAATGTGAACAGATTAACCATAACATAATTTGGATGACCTAAAGATAAAGCAATCAGCATCTCTCAGTGGATTACTTATGTCCTATTTTGCGTTGAAAGCTATGAATAACAAACAGAGAATGACATGGGCAAATATTCCTGTTCAACTTACTGGGAATCCTAATGAAGACCTGAGTCAGAAACATATTTAGAATTTACTTATGGAAATTAATAATATCATTTTAATAACTTAATCATGAAAATAACCAAGTTTAAACAACCTAAATTATATTTTTCTAGTTATGTGAATCATACTTACTAAATGAATGTTTTTAAAATATCAAAAAATGTATTTTATCATCAAAACTTGGACCCTTTAAGAATAAAACATGGCTTAATAAGGAAGGAAGCAAACTGAAACATAACATTATCTGGTGAAACCATGGTGTTTATTTTTCAACCTACAGAAGATGTGTGTGTGTGTGTGTGTGTGTGTGTGTGTGTGTGTGTGTGTGTAGGGGTTAATGTGTGTACATGTTTGCATCTGCACCTGAGGACAGAATTGATGTTAGTTGTTTTCCTCCATATCTCTCTGATTTTTATATTAAGACTGGGTCTCTCACTGCCCCTGGATCTTGCCTGTTCAGCTAGAGCAGCTGACGCGGGCTGCAAGAACCTTCCTGCAAGCACTCCCCAGGATTTTACTTAGGGGAAACCAGAAATACAGCTGCAACTGAAAAAGTCGACTCTGTGTGGGTCCTGTGTTTATGACTCAGATCCACATGCTCAGTTATTAAGTCCTTTATCAACGGAGTTATTGCCCAGGATCATGCCTTTCCCTCCATGTGCAGAAAACTTGAAGTGACGCAGACTCTGCCTCAGTCACTCCTCAGAAACATGATTCCTTCAAACTATTTTGCACACTAGTTGATAGTGTACAGTTTAGTTCTTCTAACAGCAGGAAGATGTTGTTTCTATGCTTTATTAATTTACTATCAGTTAAAATATTAGATGTAATTGTGCTTCAGGATTTAAGAAAATATTAATAAACTCTCCCCTCCCCCATATTTTCCACCTGACTCTGCAGGAACTAGTGTGACAATGGAACTCAAAAGACTGTAATCTAGTTCTAATTTCAGGGTACTAAAACATTTTCTTAACTAGAAAATAATAGATCCCCAGACCAAAACAAAAAATCAAGAAAATTTCATTTCTCTCCTATTTTTCTATACTCATTCTATTTTCCTTTAAAACCATTGGAAATAATGAAATGAATGAAACTTCCAAATCAGAGGATTCTGCCTCTCATTCTTAGGGAATCAAGAAGAATTAATGCAGCTTAAGTTTTGGACCAAATATTTGCCCACATATTCTAACTTTTTCTTAGATTGGTATTCAGAGGACAGAAAAATTATTTACTATAAACTAAAATGTTTAACCCCATCTCTCTCTTCCTTCTCTCATATTTTCTTACTTAAATAATGTGTAAAAATTAACCTGAAATTATTGTATCTCATAAAACAAATAATCCAACTTTTGTCATTTTATGTAATATAATTTTCATAAATGTTTGTGCATTTCATAAGCTGAAAGTTTGTTGAATAAGTCAATAATATAAATATATTAAAATATAAATGCATATATTATATACAACTATATGACTATTGAATTATACAAACACAAAAATTACTATTTAATCATGTTGCAAATATGTAATATTGTTATAAAATGGATTTTTACTCAACATTGCCATTTTTACATCTCTAGACTTCATGAACTGTCAGGTACTTGTAATTTTAAGAAAGGCTCTATTTACTTGAAATGCTCTTGTTTAAAGGTGAGATATAAGATTTTCTGTAACTTTGAAAGATACTAGTAAGATGTAAGAGGTTAATGGATCATACACTCAATAAAATAATATAAAAAATCAGCATAAAAATATCATAATAGTCATGCTGAACATAAAAGCATGGTATTTATTTAGCACAGAAAGTGTTATATGATCAATTCCTTTTTATATTGATTTTTATTGAGCTCTACATTTTTCTCTGCTCCCATCCCTGCCTCCCTCTCTCTCTCACACACACACAAACACACACACACACAGAAAGAGAGAGAGACAGAAAGGAAGAGATAAGAGTAAGAAAAAGAAAGAATAAAAAGAAGAAATCAAAGATATTATAGTGCTGTTAAATGGTTAGATGGATAAAGCTTTGTTTATTCATGGTCTTACTTTGTAGTATCATGTACCCATGTTTTTGTCAAAT
Source organism: Bramus lutescens (assembly GCA_001685075.1). NCBI lineage: Eukaryota > Metazoa > Chordata > Mammalia > Rodentia > Cricetidae > Bramus > Bramus lutescens. The sequence goes on from LOEQ01007909.1 coordinate 34,404, forward strand.
AGTAAGTTGACACATATAAACAAATTAACTATACCAGAGAAATAATTTGATACAATTAATGTCACTTGTAGGTATAACTATTCCCTTCCTCTTTTGAATTGAATCAAGTTTAATACTAATTATTTTCAATGATGCCTTCTAAGTGGGAGTCAGAGTGGAGCTTTCCAAAGTCAGGATAACAAAATGATTTTGAGCATGGTCACTTCTTCTAGGTGAGTTACATCTCTGAAATGTCTGCAGTCTTCATTCCATTCTCTATGTGGTTGTCAGAGTAATTGTTTAATATTTAACTCTGTTTTGATTATTAATTTTCTGATAAAATATTTGATAGCTCTCTACTATTGCCAGATTAATATGGAGGATAGCCTCTTTATAGAACAAGCATCCTTACCAATCTATCATTTTCATGTTTTTTCCTTTTTATTATAACCTCAATTAATTTTTAAAATATATCTGATCTTCCCAACCTCTCTTTTTTATAGTGAAAATAAATAAATTTTAGAAAATCTATTCATGTCCTTTGTACCATTTCTCAACATCTTCTCAGCTTATGAAAGGCTGGAAGAGAATCTCTCCTGTCAGCAATAGGAACTTACTCAGTTACTCTTAATAATTACTTCATCGTTATTAATGGTTGCTTCATTTTGCCTATCAATTTATTTAATATCATATGGTTAAAAACTTGTTTGATCTTGTTCCAAGTGCTAAACTAACCTTATACTTAGTTCATTGAAGCATATTAGGTGTACATTGTTGATTAATTTATGAATCAATCATTTGAGAATCCATACCAAGTTGGAATAAGTGGTGTTTATCTAACTAATGTTTCCAAGGCTCTGGCTTCAGCCCCTAGCTTTGCAAAAAGAAAAAAATTGTTAACACTTGTTACAATTATTTGATATTGATCTTAAAAGGACACCCATTTCTCTCTTATCATCTATATTTATTCAGAAACAAAATTCCTAAGTAATCAGTCACCTTCACTTAAATGAGATACTTTAAAACTAAGTTAATCATTTGAATAGAAACCTTCGGGTAAGTAACTTTCATAATTTTCATCCCAATACAGATACATTAACTTGTCTTTATTCTCCCTATATTTTAAAATAAACTATATTATTAAGAGGGCATGAGAAAATGACGATCACTCATTTCCATAAAGTGATGGGAGAGTGATGCTCGAAGATGGCTTAGTAACTACATTGGTGGTACTCACTAGCAGAGACATTTACTTAATAACTACAGTTACATAGCACCCCTTTCTACATTGGTGCTCACTAGCAGAAATATTTACTTCCAACCCCACCCCCAAAAAACATCTGAAAGTTTATACATTTGCCAGCCAGTGAATATAATATGCAGCAATTTTTCTAAAATAATTTATGCAATAATTAAATATATCTGCCACGCTTCATGCACCCATTCACATTTGAGGTCCAAAACTTATTTTCTGTATGTGAAATAATGTTTAAACACTTAACTGATGATTTGCTGGATATATTTATCTCTGCAGATTTTTCACAATAAAATTTATAAGAAAACATACAAAAATGAGAATTATTGAACAAAAATTAATGTGAATATCTACTTTGTTTATATTCAGCTTTCTAAAATGTAAAGTTGAACAAGGAAATAGAAGGTTACAGGAACAAGTCTAATTATCTCATGAAACATGTTATAGTTAAGGAAAATACCTAAACTTAATTAAAGGAAAAAAGTAAGTACATTTAAAGGACACAAGTCATATGGAAACATGAATGAGGAAAATATTAAAAAGTAAAACATTTCAGAAACTTTTATATAAGAATATGTTAAAGACAAGTGACTAGGGCACCCAGCAAGAGCAGCAAGTGCTTCTAAGTTCTGAGGCATATATTCAATCCCTATAAATATTTTCTTATGTAAAACACTTTTTCTATGATAATAAGGCAGGTATATACTAGACATTTTATTGAGAGGGAAATTGCGTAGTAGTGACAATAGAGATAAAAACAACATTTATTTGGTCTACTCATATACAATTCCAGCTTCAAGTTTGTTACCTCTTAGCACAAAGCACCCACTGCTTTCTAACTCACATAACCGGTGTCTGTGGGCAAAGAATGAGAGAAAGTTGCTGGTCATATCAACAGTCTCAAAATTGGTTTTGCTGAGTATTCTTTAAGAGGAAATTTTACTATTGCATAGTCAGTCTATTTAATGCAGCATTCTTTTGTTCTCTCAGTTAATACGTTTTGTGGAAAGATTAATCTTCAGGTTTGTGGGAGGTGACTAATAAGCCTTCATTTGGTCTCTGGAGAAAACACTACAGAAAACGGAAAAGAAATTTAAAAGTTTGTGCACCATGTTCTTTGAAATCTTCTGAAAACAAACAAAAACTAGGACAAAAGTGCAGTTTTGTTTATTGATGGAGAGGAGGGGCGCTAACTCTCCTTCTACTCTGATAACAAATTCTAAGGCTGGTCAGAGCTGATCGTGTGCACTCATCTGCAGAGCTTGCTTACTGAAACCAAGCATCTGCTGTCTCTTTACTTGCTGTCCTCACAATTCAAAGAACTGAAATTTCATCAAAAGATTTTTAGTCTTTTTCTTCTGTTTTTCTTCCTCCATTCCTTAAAAGGATGTGTTAAAATTTGTTGTGTTTTCAAACACCAGACTCGCTATGCTTGGTTCACCTTTCTTTCAAAAACTGCACAGTAAATATTGCAAGTGACCCAGGAAGAGACCCTGGTGTTAGCTGGTGAGAGTTCCTTGCGGGGG
>LOEQ01007909.1:37169-53022 GCA_001685075.1 Bramus lutescens
GGCACAAAAAACTATGTACAGCTGAGATCAGACTCGTTATTCAGTGGCATCTGAGAAAAGCAGTTTTGTGTGTAATTGCTTTTGTTAATGCTTTTTATCATTTTTTCCCTTTTGGAAAATAGTTTGTTCTTATAAAACAGTGGGTTTTATCTAATACATGATGTGACAGGATAAGAGTCATAACAAAAGAAATATCAGCTTACAATTTTCCTATTAAAATTATACTAAATATTTCTATTTAAATGCTCCATCTGATAATTTTAAAGGTGCTCAGTTTCTTTCAAAATTAGATTACTGTTGTGAAGATTTGAGATGTATAATAATTTCAATAGTATTAAAAATCTTTAAACTTGAGAAGGGAGGAGTTACAATACATGATTTCTTTTCTGAAGGAGAGGAACTAGAGCTTTTAAAATCAAGGGTGTTGGGGGAATCCAAGGTCTAAGTTTTCTGCAAACTATTTCAAAAGCTGGGTGTTACTAGGCCCTAATAATCAGGGTGGCTGTTTCTCCACAGATGTTAAATTTATCAATATTTTGTGATTCATTGTATAATTCCTTAGGTATTTAAATGAGGCATAACTTTAGCAAAGGATGAAAGGAAAAGAAAAAGAAAGCAAAAAAAAAAAAAGCATAAAGCTCTCTAATCCTATTCCTTAAATTAAAACTGCTGTGGAGAGGATTTTGAAGATTTTCTGTACCATGGCTTGAGTAGTAACTAAAACTCTCAAGTCCACTGAGATTTCTTGTTTCTTTGTAGAAAAGAACAACAAGTTAATTGCTTCCCATTCTCGATCTTTTCCTTTAAAACCATGGCTGGCTAGATTTCAGCTTGCTGTTTCAGAGTGGTCTTCTTTTAGATGCTTGAGCTGCCTATGAGAGGGGAAGCTCCCCCTCTAGTGTTCATTGCCCATGACATTATTCTGCCCAGAAATGAGGCTGGATTCCCTGCTTGTTTTTAATTTCCTTTGGAAGGACAAAACTTAGAAAGTGTTTATAGATTTTTAAAGGTGTAAAACAGCAAAAAGTATATATTCTAAGTTTTAGAATTTGATCTATTTAAGCGCATCTCAGTGGCTTACTAACTGCTCCTAGAAACGCTGGTTGTGAAACATTATAGGCCATGTGAATTCAGAAGATAGGATGGAAATTATTATGCAATGGAAAATTAGAGAAAGGAAAACAAAGGAAAAACATCAGGATAAAAAATTTAAATAAACAAAAACCTGAAATAGATCTGAGGTTCAACTGTGCAGTTGGTTACCAAACTGATATATCTAAAATCTACATCTATTTATTTACATTTATCCACAGGCTATGATTGTGAACTGAAGGAAAGAAAACATGCATTAAAGGCTTTAGAGAGGATAGTGACCTAATATCTCAGCAACGATTTCAAAAGGATTGCTTACATCTTAAAAGTCCACCAAATTTGTTCAAAATTTGAATTGGAAATGGTATGTCCTCATTACTTTAGGAGAGGCCTTAGTTTTAATTTTGCCCAATAAAACAAACTATGGAGCAATGTTTTCCTTAATATTAGTGATACTGAACATCTGCATGACCAGGATTTTCTCCTGTTTTAGGTTAACATACTTCTTTATGACAATGTTAGCATTTTACAAATATAAAAAGATAAGGATGGCCACATAAACACAAAAGAGATATATTTTTATTTGTTTATTTTTAGATGATGCCTTGCTTTCTAGACCAGTCTGGTTTCAAACTCATAGAGACCTGCCATTCTCTATCCCCTGAGTGCTGAGACTAAAGGTATATGTCACCACACTCAGCAGAGACCAATATTTTTAAGGTATGAAATTTTCATATTCTTTGATAGCTAAAATTATGGTTAATTTTTTCATTGTCACTAGGCATACAGTAGTTACTCATAAATTTTAGAGACCTACATATGTTCATGAATCTACTTACATTCTGTTATAGTTTTGAAACTAAATTATTCTATTTTAATATAATAAAGCAATCAAGGTGGATTTTTTAATGATGAAAACTATTCATGGACAAGTTATTGCTTTGTTATTGCTATTTTCCTTCTTCTTAGATGCTCATTACAACCATCAAGCAGTAGTGTTAGAATACTTGGTGCTTAACTTCCCGTTTCCAATTTTCTGGCTCTATGCTTTGTTTATGCCTTGTTAATGCCTTTTTAGTGATCCCCTTAAAAGTTTTCGTGCCTTTTTAAAAGGTCATCATTTCTGAGCTTGTAGGACTAGGTGGTTAGGATAGCCTTAGAGGTCCCTTTGAAGGTCTAAATGACTAATGTATTCAGTGTGTCCATGAGTTTGAGCTTTGTAGAGTACAGTGAAAATACATGGATGGACCTAAGAAGTTTCTGTGGAATCAACTCTTCTCTGACCTTGTCTGAGATCACACACACTCTCCTGAGTATATGATTGACAAGAGTACTTGCTCTTCAAAGACATGCCATGTGCTAGAATGTATTGGCAGAAACTCTTAATTGAAGTATGGAACAAATATATAAAGACTTCCTTAGTTTTATATTTTTAAAAGAGTTCCCTAAGCAGTTGACTCACAAAAAGTTCAAACTTCAGCTAATTCACAAAGTAAATAAAATACTATTTATTGTGGAAAAGTGGAATTTTATGAAAGTTTTATATAGCTCAAGTTCTAGTTGCAAAATTTGAATTCAAATAGTATATGGTATCTACGTATACTAATGTGAAAACCCAGGAAGCTGAAATATGAGGAATGGAATGCATTTGAGACCAGTCCTCTCTAAAAGTGAGATTCAGTTTTAAAAGAACAAAATCAAATAATATTTAAAAAAATAAAAATTCTACTATAAAGAAAACCATAGTTTATGTCAGCTTGACTAAGTACAATTGTGAATGATCATGGTACCATTGCAAAGGACAAGTGACAAGTGCCTGTCCTTTGGAGTGCTTATGGAAGGGAAAGCCCACAATAACATTAGCTAAAGAAAACTCAACTCCAGAGAGCTTTTGGAGATTTGCAATTCTGAATGATATATGATGGGATTATGAAATGTAAGAACCAGAAAGGACCTAGAAGATATCTCATGTTCTTTTTTTTTAATTTTTCAAGTCACTGTTATAGTAAAACTTAGATAAAGAGATTGTCATCTAAAGGTCATATGGTTTTATTAGAATAAAACGCTGGTCTTGTTTTTTCTGTACTAAATTCAGTTCTACTTAACATTGAATTTTGGCCACGCTCTTAATAGTCTGAAGACAACTTGCATTTTTCTTAGAAATAACAAAATAATTAAGGTGAAGTATAGCATATATTTGAGTTCTTCAAGGAAATAGGAAAACAGTAGGTATGGTTGGATCCCCAGCATTCGTGGAGTTGAGGCAGGGCAGTTCTAGGCCAACATGATCTATGTAGTGAGTTTCAAGGTATTCTGAGCTAAATAGGGCAAAGCCTTCTCAACTAAGTGACTAAATAACTGATTGGCTGACATACTAATTCAGAAGTTTACTAGCAGTTAATAAACAAACAAATTGCAACAAAAGAGCAAGCAACAAAAGTGCTAGTAACTCTGTTCGTGGAGAGGTTATGGAAACGTGTAAGGAGGGGCAGCAAGAGTCCTCTTTACATCCTTAGAACGCTGAGTTTTTAACCTTCACTAAAATAATAGCCAGTAAAACATAACTTTATTAGGGTTGGAAATTAAAGATCAAAAATAATAATTGACTAAAGGTAATATAACTCTTAGGGAAAGAATATCAAGCTACCTGTTCACTTGGGTGCTGTCTGCATTTAACACGAAGTTATAGGACTTATAAAATTCATGGAAACAGATTCTATCATTCATGGTAATACGTTTTTGTCAAGCAGTGAGTTTAAATACCAGGGAAGTTGTCTCCCACTCTGCTCCACGTTCACAGGCTTCTTTTCAAACATAGCCAGGCTTTTATCAATGGTCAGATAGGAATAGACTGCTTAACAACTTTTTATGCATGAAAGAGAGTTTAAAGAAAAGAGAGACCCAGTCAAGAGCTTTCATAGGTATCTTTAATATTCTGCACAGACAGTACACATGATGATGTGTTCCCCTTTCCTGAAGATGGAGCACTCATGACTCTCCAAAATCCATATATTAGTATTTAGTCACAGTATCAAGTGATGTGATAATATTCATACTTGAACTTTTAAGATGTGCTTAGGTCATTATATTGCAATTTTATCGAATTGGTTAATATAATTATAAAAAGCAGCTATGGACTATAAAGCCAAAACAAAGAAGTTTCCCCTCCCCAAAAGGAAAGAAAGCCTCACATTAACCAAATCCTGCTTTCTCTGTGAGCTCACACTTTGACCTCCACAAATGGAAGAAATAACTGGTACTTAAGAAAGAACTCATGTGACTGTGATAGCAGACTGATTTGAGACAACCTTTGTAAGACAATATCGGAGTTACTTTTCCGTTGCTGTGGTAAAATAAGCAAGGAAATTTATCAAAGAAAGGTTGATTTTTCACTTACAGTGTGGGAGAGTTAGACTCTGTTGGCAGAGATGGCATGTCAGCTGTAGTAAGCTTAGGCTTCAGGAGCAGGATGAGGAACCCTTACATCTGTAACCACAGCAAAAAGTAGAGAGAGCAACTGGAAACGGCGTTAGTCTTTACACTCCCAAGTTTTAAACAAGCCTTCTGTTTAATGGTATTGAGAGTGAAATAGCCACACCCCAATGTACAGAATAGAAAGCAAGAAAGTGACAGCATCTTTAAGAACTGAAAATGGAAAATTTACTGTTACCCCTGGGTCTATGGTATTCGATAAAAAACTAATAGAGAAAAGTGAAGGAGAAATACAGAATTTATTTTGACAGGAAATTTTGTGTTGATGCTCAGAAACTTTTATAGAGGAAAACCTGAATTTAGTAAAAAGAAAATACTAAGGTGTTCAGATGGCACTTTGCAGAGTTTTAATCCTGTAAGAAAATATAGAGAAAACTCTCAACTGTTAGGGTTTGTGACTTAACAGGCTATTCACTTTTCTTCATACTACAGAAGAAATAATTGTCATTTGGATCTACACTTAAAACAAAGTTTGTAGACACCAGGATCATCCCAGAACAAAGAAAGCCTGCATTAAAAATGACTCAAACTAGTATGCTCCTGAGGTATTATTGAGAGCACTCTGGTAGTTGATATATCTATCTATCTATAAATATTGTTTTGGTTTGTCGAGAAAGGATTTCTCTGTGTAACACCCTTGACTGTCCTGGAAGTTCTCTTAGACCAAGCTGGTCTCAGATTCACAGAGATCCTCTTGTCCCTGTCTTCCAAGTGCTGGGATTAATGACATGTACCACCACTTCCTAGCCAACATTATCTTTTTGCAAGGCTTCTCCTATAAACTTTGTGAAAGTGACTCAAGAATTTGATCCCATCATATTTTAAGTGCTGCATCTTCAGTTCATGTCATTCATTCAGTATTTGAAGAAAGTCCAGGGAGCACATTAGTAATCCAACTTCCTTCTCATTGTGAATTTTACATATTAGAATAGATGCTAAACAATAAATACATGTGGCATTAGTGAGGAGACAAACTAACTAATATTGTGGAATGTTGAAAACACTAGGAAAGATTTGAAGCCTAGGTTATACCATGGTAGCTGGTAGCCAAAGCTCTGTATTTGCTTGTACAATATTATTCAATTTGACAAGGGCATATCCAATGATTTTCTTTTGAACTTCAACCTAAATACGATGAGGTGCCAATATTTCCTCTAATGTATGATGGTGCACCCCACATTCTAGTGCTTTAGGATGCTGTTTCATATGCCTGGATGGATACTACATACTGAATGAGATTTGAGAGAAGGGATAAATGCACATAAATCACATAAGACACTTCTGTGTCACTATAAAACTCATAAAGATAGAAGAAATGATGATACAAAAGGTGTCTAAACATCAGTAGAAAAAGCAAAGAATTCATTCTGTTATGAAATGAATGCTTTCATTTAGGTATCAAATGAACTGGACAGCACTGTAAGTACAACATTAAGTGTTAGCATGGTCTAGCAGGAAAAGTGGAGAAAAACATCTTTCTTCTATTGCTGATAAATGAGCTGTTCTATTTCTACCCAATTCTACAAACTAAAGTGCATAATGGTCAGTATAAACTAAGATCTTCAAAAAAAAGAGTTAATATTATACACAGCAGCATAACAAAATAGCTTTCAGATACATCTGTGTAAGTTTGAAATCAAAGACTAAATTCAGTGGAGAGAGTTACAGAGCACACAGCATGTCTTACCAGAAAGGAGGTATAGATAACCTGACAGAGCACCCTACAACCACCGTGTTATTCTTAATAGTCAGAGCAAGATTTAAAGCATTAATTTAGAAGCATTCTTTTCAGTAACTTTCAAGTAATTGAGAAATAAGTCTTAAGAAGTCAACAAATTCAGTTTATAAGAACCAATCATCTTTTTTTCTAAACTGATTATTTTTTCATGCCTCAGTCACATGAGTGTAACTATGCTAACTACTGAAACAAGTTTTTACATAAAAATCTCTTATTTCTCTTCTTTTAGAATACAAACTAAAGTATTAAATTAATTTCAAATTTTTATTGATATTTTTCTTAATAAATAACTATATGAGTCAAAGAATGATGACTGACTATATGGCTGATTTTGCATACTTTATAAAAATCAGGAAGCTAAAACAAAACAATATCAGTTAAAATTTCATTAAAATTTGGAAAAATTCATCTCTCAAACTCTTCTGGACTAAAATAATTGCCAAATGAATCTTAATTCCAAATAAAGTCCAAATTATTGCATGCAAAACATGTGCCAAACCATTTTACTTGTATTGAGTTGATTCCCATAATAAACTTCCCCAAGACAGATATTATACATGATGAGAAAACAGTAACTTTGCCTAAGGGAAATTAACTACACTGCCCAAAGTGACACAGCAGAAACAGAGAAGCTAGGTTTGAATGCGCAACTAATGTCTTGTCTGCTCTACAATTTCTCCTTCTATGGAAAGAAAACAATGGAAAAGGGAAGTAGTGTTTAGAAACACAGGGGCTGTGATAGTAACTGGTAATTCATAACAGCTTTAAAAGAATACTAAATGTAATTGGACTTGTATTCTAAACTTCAGGGAGAAATTAAAAAGTTGAGTTAAAAATGAGACCATTTCATGGCATTCATGTAAAAATGACTATAATGTTATAAATGACTCAGAAACATAAAATAATAAAATTATCTCACTAACTTTTTATAAAGATAAAATTTTATCACTAATAATGGCATGATATTGATCTCATGGTCTCTGTGCTGCCTAATTCATACTAAGATTATAACAATATTTTTTTATGTCATCTGAAGGATTCTATGCTGGGTAGTTGTAAAAGTCAGTGAGTATTGTAGCTACTTCACAGTAGGCATTCAGTAAATGGGGCAACTATATAGGTAATGAAGAAAATGGAACCAACCTATACTCCATCTTTAATGATAGAGTTTAGACAACTACCAACACAAAGAGGAGTGTTAGTGCAGCATGCGGTCAAGGCCAGGAGTACAACCTAAGCCCAAGCTGAAGGATGGTTTTCAAAATTTTCAAGACCACAAATTTGTAAAAGTGAGATTTGGCTTGTTCTGAGTGAAGCGTACAGTGTACTTTATATGCCAAGAGTCTTAACAGAGAATTAAAGTACCAAATGAAAGTGAACTTAAAATCTGAGGAAAGCAGAGTAAAGTTGATACAGTTAAATATGATGTAAATAAGCACAGCCCTGTGGTGCAGACCTGCATCTGGAAGTCATGAAGAAGTAGATCACAAATTGATGATCTTCCTCATTTTTAGAACTAGTTCAAGACCAGCCTGAGCAATTACGATCCTATCTCAAAATAAAATTATTAAAAAGAAAATATGAAACAAAACAAAAGACAACCATTCTTTAGAGCAGTGGTTAGGTGTTTAGCATGTGGTGAGATCCAGGTTCAATCTCCAGAGCTAGAATGAATTAGTCAACCAAGACACAGGCTTGAGCTTAGGCTCAAAATCCAAACAGGCAACAAACAAGCAAACAGCAAAACCAAGACAGACAGCATTGCCATGAAAACAAAACACTTATTATTTTCTTCCCTCTACATATTTCTATTTATTGGTGAATTTTGTATTTATTTATCTATATATCTACCTGGACCTTTTCTAACTTAGAACAAATATTTCCAGAAAGTAGGTCTTATATGTGCTGCCTATAATACACTAGCACAATGGCAGGAATAATGCGCATACTTTATAGACATTTTTCAACAGATACACTTATTTATTTGCTTGTTTGTTTATTTGTTCATTTATTTATTTTAGTTCCCTTCACCTTACAATTTTGGAACATACTGCTTTACTCTATGTAAACTATTCAATTTTCATCTCCAAATTCTGACAATTGATAGCGTAATATGTATGAAGTAGCTGGTTTGAATTCTGGTGTATTGCAACTTTTCATAAATACTAATTTTACTCTTCTAGCCAAGATTTCTATGTAATGGATAAATCTGCCACATATTTTCGGTGCTATTTAGTAGGGAATGACACAGGACTTGTCTTCATACCACTCTTTACTAAAGTATATAATCTTTAATATATTTCTCATTTACAGAAACTTCTGAATGACTACTACAAGGGAATTTTGTGACCTATTACTATATCGTGAATAAAATATTATTAAATTTTTTAAAGAATTTTTATTATTCTCAAATATTTATTTATATTTTGTGTTATATAAAGATCTTAGAGTTCTTACAGATTGTATGACCTTGCAAAATATACTTACCTATTTAGCTAAGATAACTATCCATTGTAGAGAATATTTATTTTATTTATATTTTATGGATATGGATGTTTTGACTGATCTATATCCATATACCACATATATGCAATATTTATGGAGACCAGAAGAAGGCATCGGATTCCCGAGGTCTGGAGTTACAAAGGGTGGTGAGTTTCCATGTGGATGACAGGATAGGACCATGGTCCTCTGAAAGAGCAGCCAGTGCTCTTAACACTGGGCTATCTTTCAAGTCCCCAGGAATGTTGCTTTAAACAAGAAACACACACACACACACACACATATTAACAAGCAAGACATTATATGTGTGTGTATATAAACATATATAATGCATGTAATAATAATGTAACATCATATATATATATAATGTAACATCATATATATATATATATAAAACAAACCTTATACTGAACTCCTGAAGGCATAAATTTTAATGCTAGTAATTTTGACCTAGAAATCCTTGTGGTTAGACCAAAGCATGGCAGAACAGCAGAACAATTGTAGAAGGTTATTTTGCTGTATTTTTTTAGCTTCAAATCCAAATGAAAACAATTATATTTGAAACATGCATTTAAGAAATGGAAGAATCATAAGGTCAAATTATCTTTAAAATAGAATCAAATGACAATTGAAATCTCTTACGAAAGACATTTGGCACAGGAAAATTGTTTTCTTTGAGACTCAGCAGTTATACATTTGCTGTTTTAAAATGACTTTTAAAGATTATCTGGGTATTATAATGGAATTGTTGTGCAAATATGGCTTAATACATAAAATGAGAGCTATTATAGTGTCCTTTGTGGTTCCATCAGGATCCATAAAGAGTTCAGAGCTGCCTCCCAGGTCTCTGCAGTCTGCCCTCTGGTGCCCCAGGCTTGTGCTGCCTCAGTCACATTCCTTAGCTCATCAGCCATGAAATAAAAAGCAGCTCTGAGCTCCAAAAGAGACTTGATAGATGTGGCCTAAATTCAATTTCAGAACATCAAATGCTATCAAAGACTGATTTTGAACGAAGGTTTTTCTACTGTTAAACAACTGCTGCTGCAAACCACCCTAAAATGACAGTTGAGCACAGTTCTAATCATGAGAAAACAAGATGCAGAAAACATTTTCAATAAACCAATGTTGACTTTTGCAAAAGTTAAGAACTGATTTCAGAATTTCTCAAAAATGTGAATTTTTATTGGAAAATGACTTCACAAAAGTATATTTAGAAGCAAAACAAGTTTTATTTGTTCACATGTTTCACCATTAGAAAAGACAGTATTGCCCAATTTTCTACTCTTTACATTATCAGGAAACAGAAATTTCACACAAGTAGAAGTACAGCTTGCAGCTTTGAATTATGGGTTAAAATTCATAATTTAAACATCAATTTATTCCATTAATTTAAGAAACCACCTCACTTTATCAAGAACATCTTTTTTATTGATTTTTAATTGAGCTCTACATTTTTCTCTGCTCCCTCCCTGCCTTTCCTCTCCTCTTCAACCCTCTCCCAAGGTCCCCACGCTCCCAGTTTACTCAGAAGATCATGTCCTTTTCTACTTCCCATGCAGATTAGATCCATGTATGACATCATGATATTCCACTGATTCTTGAAATATATTTGGCATGCACTCTTAATTTAAACTTAAATAAAATTAATCAGAATCCTTAAGTAACTAGGGTCTTTTCAACATGTCTACTAAATCCTGCTGTGGATGAACAGATTAAAAAGATGTAACTTTAACAGTACTAATAGTTTATATAAATGACTTTATCCGTATCAGTATTATTTGTATTGATGGCATTATAAAAAGGTAATTACTTTTGTTTACCTCTCAGAGACATATTTGGAATTCTTTTAAAATAATAATTAAAGAATTTACAAGCCTAAACATTTTTCATTAATTAAATATGTGTGTATGAGTTTTGTTTTCCCTTTCTTAATGTAAATTTTTAAAAGCTATTTAACCGTCTTTCTTCTCAGCTTTACTGCTCTATTCCTAACTAACACAGAAGAGATAAATCAACGCCTGAACTGTAACCTTACACTTATATACTTGTTAAATGACTTTTTTACAGTCTGTTATTGCTAGAAATTGGATTGCTTTTAAACTAATGCTGTCTGGCAGGCAAAAGTGAGTGAAACCGCAAAGCCTGGAGGAACACTAATTACTTGTTTTAATTAGCAGCAACTTTCACTGGAGTATAATCTCCCTACAGGCCACTTTTCGGTAGGTGTGGAAAAGACTTATGTAGGAACGAACTGATAATCTCTTACTTGCCCCTAAATGAGAACAGGATGTGTCTCTAGCATACACAGATCTTGGAGAACAAGCCTCTAAACCCTCAGGGAACAAGGCCTACAAGGCTAGGCTCCCCAATTCAAAGATCTTTAGCAATCAGTTGCACAATAGAGTTCCTTATTTTATGCTGCTATATCATAAAAGTGGTCCTTTTGTTACATTTCCATCCTTCGAACGATCTTAATCCCTTTCTTTTCAGCCAGTCTATGGTGAATTCCGCCGGGACGTCCCATTCGCCACAAGGACTGAAATGGCCCACTCCGAAAGCAGCATGTGATGCTTTCAGCCTTTTTTCCCCCTGCCACTCTCCAGAGAACATTAAATCGTACTTTTCATTCCCCTCGCCATAGGGGGAACCCCCTTAATGATGACAGAGAAAGAAAAATTCCATCACACTGTCTTGTGTTACCATTCCGCTGTCAAGCAGGCGTTTCCCCGGTCAGAGAATCAAACATGGCTTCCAGCAGGTGGATGTCGCTTAGGTCATAGGCAACAGAATGCGAGGTTACTCACGAGGCAGCACGTGCTCCCAGAACAAATTAAGTCATCTGGGAAGCGTTCTCATTTCCCAGAGACTAAATTTACGACTTCTTTGCAGGGTCATCACTGCCCGTGTGCATATGTGCTTTATAGAAAGTAGTAGAAAAGTTTGGAGGAGGATTGCCCTAATTAAAAGCAGGGACAGAGGGATAGAGTCATGTGATTAATGGAAACAAGTGAATTTTTAAAAATATGGCAATATGGTTCTCTTATTACTAATTAAGGCAAAAATCACAAACAAACAAACAAACAGAAAACAACAACAACAAACACAAAAAACTCTTGAGTAATTAGTGACTTTTAAAGACTCTAAGGCTTCCCCGAATACCAGTAGTTTTAAAAGTAAACCTGGAAGAATAAGAGAAAATCACATTTTCTTTGAAAAAAGAAAAGTACTTTACACAGAAGCCCTGGGGAAACTCCTCACTGCAGTCGGAAAGGTAGTGTACATACTGATGACTCGACTGCTGGGATTTCTATTCAGTTAGAGCTAAAGTTTCATTTGAAAATTGAAAACAAGACAAGATATTTTGTATAAGAAATAGAAATTGAATAATTAACAACAATTTCCATGCAATACAAAAATTTTAATTAAAACCAAATTAAAAGTCATTTTCAGAACTTATGTTACAATTTAAATTGCTTTAAAATTCAAAGTAGTTTTAAAATTGCACCGTATTTCCTGTTTAAATTATATAAATGAAGAAAATTTATTATCTTTTTCACAAATGACTGAGAAATGACTATATATTTTCATACATATTCACATTGCAGGTATAAATAATAAGTATTTACTTGACCACAAAATAATAATTTTTAACAAACTACAAGTAATTTTGAATTTCTAAAATATATTTTCTTATTGAACTATTTCAGGGAAGTTTCATTTTAAAACGTTTAATGCTTATATCACACATAATGTGAAATTAATATACATAAAATATTTCTGTTAGCATTTATAAACATTCATTTAGATCATATTAAAGAATTTAAACTTTGTGATTTAAAAATAATCATAAAAATAAAGCCAAATTAAAAATGAAACTTAAAATTCATAGCATAATAAATTTGATCCTGTATTTCAACTGTTCAGGTACCGATATCTGCATTATTATTTGTAAAATTGATGGAATAAATTCAAATGTCCTGTGAAATGCTTCTGATACTCTTTGGTTGGTTATTTTGCTGCTGTTTTGCTTCAGTGATTTTATCTGAACTTGGAAAAGTATTGCTTTGGCTGTTACTATGTAAAATTGAAAACTTTCAAAACGTTTATACATATCGTCGCTATGTTGGTACCAGGTTTGTTTTCTGCACTGGTAAACTTCTGTTTAGGTCCTATATGAGGTTCAGCTTGCTGGAAAGTTAGAAATGTAATACATGACCTTGCAAGAAGAGATCTGAAGCAGAAAAGTAAATATATAGTATAAAAAGAACAGTTGAAAGGGGCTTTGTGAGCAAGGGCATTTCAAGAGAGGAGAATGGGTGAGGGTGGGACTGCCCCAAGGTTTTTGTTTTCCATCACAGCTTGCCTCAGAAGGACCTACATTGTTTCATGTTGAATTGACCGTCTCTGTAGCAGGCTAATAGCCACCTCTCGTAAGCACATTTGAATTATCAAGCCCAAATATTTAGTGTTATTTATATCTCATTTTAATTAATTAGTTGTTACATACAAAAAGTTGTTTAAGTGTCAAATGAAAAGGAGCTTTATTTTCTAAGACTTTCATGCTATAGATAGCATTTCTGTATTAAGAGATATGTAAATCCAAACAGAATATACACATCTAATTTCTAGTCAGAATATTTTGTTGACACCACTTTCTACTTTTTGTTCTTATGGAATAAAAAGAAGCATAAATCTCGAGAAGTTTCATTCATGATATATGCAAGAAGTGAGTTGACCAAATGTAGGTAGAAATGGAATCATCAGAGATATGTTTCCCCTAACACAAGCTAAATTATATACCCTTGACTATATCAAGTCATCTACAAAAGCTTGAACATTCATGAAGAATTCAACTATAATTTCTAAGTTTCATTTAACTCCTGTCACTCACTTTTTTGTATTGTGACTGGCAATTAGCCTTTTATTGAAAAACTATTAAAAATGATAACTGTCTAGGGGTCTTGAAATGAATTTGTTTTCACCACTGTTTAAAGAATTGAAGGCAAGAAAATTGCAGTCACAACTCCCAGCCAAGGTTTATTGAAAGTAGAAAGACACATGCCACACTCAGAACAGGCTACTCGAAGGGAAGACTATCTAGAGCCAGATTCCCTATTCCCTGAACTATTTGGGTTTTTAGATGTTTGGTGCATGAAGTAAATTTCCATTTCATCCCTCTGGGTTGACTGCATTAGACTGTCATGGGGATCAGATAATTTACACAAATATGGGAAAGCTGATAGCTTGCTACCAAAAAAGCCCAAAATTAAGGAGTTCAAAATCCCAATGAATAGGTCCTATGGTGGTCAGAGTCGGGGAAGAATTAATTTTTTTTAAATAATCAAGAAGTTGCATTTTGCTATGTTTCAGCTGAAAGCCCATTCCACTACATGGGTCCTCCTCTCCTTTCTATGTGCCTGTGGGGAACTATCTAGTTCCTGAGAAATTATTTCACTTAATTCCTGAAAATACAATTGTAGAAGGTAAGCTTCATTGTTTATGCGTTCATATGTGGGTCACCTAGCTGCTAGATTCTTCAGTGAGACTATATAGACAAAGCAGAGTTTCTTCTGGCGAGGATGGGATTGAACTTTAACTATCTTAGGAAGCACATCTGAGCAGCACACATTCACAGTGGTGAATCCATTGAGGTGCTGGTGCATTGGCACTTGCCTCTTGCCTGTCTTAATCGTTCTTATCCTAGAAAGAACATCTGATTTTTACGAAGTTACAAATAAAAAGTAAATTAAAAACAAATTTAATATTACACTTGAGAAGATTTATGAAGATTAGTCAACTTTTCATTGCAAATAAATTTGGCATTTTGTAGTGGCTTTAACCTTATATTTCCAGGGATGTGTATAAGTTGTAAGAATAAACCTGGGGTGTATTGTTTGTGTCTTTTATAAACTATGTGGTAATGAATGTTCTATTTAATTCTTTTTTCATTTTTGGTTTTTCAAGACAGTGTTTCTCTGTGTATCCTTGGCTGTTCTCAACCTTGTTTTGTAGGCCAGGCTGGGTTTGAACACACCTCTGCCTTTCAAATGCTGGGACTAAAGGTGTGTGCCACCTTCATCTGGTGTTCTCTTCAATTTTTACATAATGATTTTAAATGAATGTATATGACAACAATTAAGGAAAATGGCTACGAATTTGAAAAAAGAGCAAGGAGGCATATATGAGAACATTTTTGGTAGAAAATGGAAGGTAGAAATTCTGCAATTATAATTATCTCAAAAGAAATTGTGTAGGTTTCAGAGCATGATGAATAATGTGCCATGCATTGTGCTAGAGATAGCAGCATTGGAGTTCCCAAGCTTATTCATCTAAGGTCAAGGTATTTCTGTCTCTGAACTGGAGTTAGGAGACTTTAACTTCCATGTAATGAGTCTACCTAACAAAAGTTGATTATTTACTATTCTACCTCTCCACCTTATCCTTCCTGATGCGCAATTGAACAATTACAGACTTTGTAGTGCACCCTATCACTCAGCTGAACATTGTCTAATGACTGTGTTCATGCAGCAGCAAAGGATACTGGAGTCAGCTAGCAAGGATTTATCCAAAGTCTTTATTCAGAAAAGCCATGGAGTTATAGTTCAGTATTTACTGTATCAACTACTAAAATATTAAATGATTCACATTTTGACCTACACAGCTGGAAAAGTCTAGAACACCTAAGCTCAAAATGCTCTTATATATGTTAAAATACTTCATTTTACAGATGTATAAAATTATTAGTGCATTGCTCGCTTCATTAGTTTAAGTGAATGTGTGTTAGATAGAACTACAGATAGATGTTTAGTATTAAATAAGTTTAGTATTAAGATAATTATACTATGCCAAATTTTGATGAATGCTATGAAATAACTGACCATATTATTATATTTTAATCCAAATTTCTGAATATGATGCTTTTCTCCTGAAATTACATAAAAGTAGCTTAATACTTGAAATGTTTTGAAGGTGTCATTCAGTCCCAGTCCAGCTGGCCTTGGTGAGCTCCCATTAGAACAGCGCCATCAT
>LOEQ01007910.1:12416-26087 GCA_001685075.1 Bramus lutescens
TCTCTCACCTCTTAAGGTCCCACAGTATTAGAGCAAACAGTGTTTCATAGTTCCACTAAGGTTATAGGTAGATAGGTGGTTTTTGAGGCAGAGTGTAGTTAGTAGGCTGGATAGGTTTGTGTTTGGGGGGAGCTTGTGCAGGGAACTACATGATGGCTGGCTCTTAAGTCTCCGCAGCATTGGAGCAAGCTGTGTTTCAGAGTTCCCGCTGCTTTGCTTTTAGGATCTTTAAGTTGATCCCCAATTTTTGTCTCTGAGCTTTTATTAATCATGCTTTAAGCAAATAGAAATGGAACAACTCAAATCTGAATGAAAAATGACTCAATACAAAATTAGAAAACAGATTTTTAAAAAATTGAATGAAAACAAAAATACAACATATTGAGACATGTAGGACACAATGAAGGCTGTTGTAAGAGGCATGTTTATAAAAGACTAGTGCCTACCTATAAAAAGTGGAGAGATGGCATAATAGAAACTTAACAGTATATCTGAAAGCTATAGAACAAAAAGAAGAAATTATATCCTAAAATAGTAGACATCAAGAAATAGCCAATCTCAGTGATGAAATCAATAAAATCGATGTAAAGAAAAATTCAAAGAATCAATTGAACAAAGGGTCATGTTTTTGAAGATCACTGAGAATGACAAACCCTTAACAAAACTAACTAAAAGACACAGAGAGAAGATCCAAATTAACAAAATTGGAAGTGAAAAATTGTTGGGGCAAAACAGTCAGTGAAGAAATGCAAAGAATCCCAAAGATATGCATAAAAAACATGTACTTCTCAAAATTGGAAAATCTAATAGAAATATATCACAAAGATCATCCACCATTATCAAATACAATTCATCCATGGGATACAAAGGCAGTTCAATATACACAAAACAATAAATGTAATTCACAGTAAAAACAGGCTTCAAATATTCAAGTCAAAAACTAAACAGTCATATCATTAAAGGGAGAAAAAGACTTTACCCAAATTAGTGACTGTTCATGATTAAAGTCCTGGAGAGACTAAGGATATGAGGCACCTGCTTTAACAGAAGAGTATTTACAGCCAGCCAACAGCCAACATCAACCTTAGTACAGAGAAACTCAAAGCATTTCTATTAAAATCAGGAACATAGCAAGACCATCCACTTTCTCTGTATCTATTCAATATAGTGCTGAAGTCTAACCTAGAACAATAAGACAACTGAAGAAGATCAAAGTGATACAAACAGGAAATCAAAAATAGCTGTATTTACAAATTTTATGACTGTTTATATAAGTGACCCTCTAAGTTCTACCTCCTACAACTAATAACCAGTTTAAACAACATTGCAGGGTACAAAATTAACTCAGAAGTCAGAAACTCTCCGTTGTTCAAATGACAAACAGGCTTAGGAAGAAATAAGAGAAACAGCACCTTTCATAATATTGTACAGAAATGTCTTGTCATAAGTCTAACCCAGCACATAAAAGGCTTGTATTTTGAAAACATTAAGCTACTGAAGAAAGAAACTGAAAAGAGATATAAGAAACTAGAAAGATCTCCCATACTCATGCTGGATTTATGTTGAGGTCTTTGATCCACTTGAAATTGAGTTTTGTGCAGAGCAGTAGATATGGATCTATTTTCATTCTTCTACATGTTGTCATCCAGTTACTCCAGCACCATTTATTTGTTAAAGATGCTTTCTTTTCTCCTCTGTGTATTTTTGGTTTTTCCATCAAAAATCAGGTATATAGTACAGCTCTACTATAGCTATAGTAATAAAAACAGGTGATACCTCAGGAAGTTCCATTGTTATATAGGATTGTTTTAGTCATCCTGTTTTTTTTTCTGTATGAAATTGAGTATTGTTCTTTCAAAGTTTGTGAAGTATTTTTTTGGGATTTTGATGGGGATACCAATGAATCTGTAGATTGCTTTCAGTAAGATCGCCATTTTTACTGTATTAATCCTACCTATCCATGAGCTTGGAAGATCTCCCCATTTTCTGACATCTTATTTGATTTCTTTCTTTAATGATTTAAAATCCATGTCATATAGATCTTTCACTTGTTTGGTTAGAGTTACGCCAAGATATTTTATATTATTTGTGGCGATTATAAAGGGTGCTGTTTCTCTGATTTCTTTCTCAGCCCATTTATCATTTGTATATAGGAGGGCTACTGATTTTTTTTAGTTAATCTTGTTCTAAGTCACATTACTGAAGGTGTTTATCAACTGTAGGATTTCCCTAGCAGAAATTTTGGGGTCACTTTTGTATAATATCATATCATCTACAAACAGTGAAAGTTTAGCTTCTTCCTTTCCTATTGTATTCCCTTGATTTTCTTTTGTTGATTTATTGCTCTAGCTAGAACCACAAGAACTATATTGAATAGATATGGAGAGAGCGGATAGCCTTGTCTTCTTAGTGGATTTGCTTTGAGTTTCTCTCCATTTAATTTGCTGTTGGCTGTAGGCTTGCTGTATATTGCCTTTATTACATTTAGGTATTTTTTTTAAATACACCAGGGTTTCATATTTATTTCAATGGTTCAGAAAATATATACACACATACATATACATACATACATGTCATACATACATATGTGGAGATTAAGACACAAAGAAAACATAATAAAACATTAAAATTGGGAATCAATGTACAAAGTGTGGAAAAGTTCATTGTATTGTTTTACCACCTTTCTATAGCTTTAGGATTTTAAGCATAAGGACACACACTTCTGCAATCACGCAAAGCTAACCTACAAAGCCCACAAGTAG
Source organism: Bramus lutescens (assembly GCA_001685075.1). Lineage (NCBI taxonomy): Eukaryota > Metazoa > Chordata > Mammalia > Rodentia > Cricetidae > Bramus > Bramus lutescens. The sequence continues at coordinate 15,179 of LOEQ01007910.1, forward strand.
AATCAGCAAAGTGAGAATTCAGAGCAATGTAATAACTTACATGGAAGAGCATCACTAGAGAGTCTGACACTGCGAATATCTCCATCGAGTATGAAGGTTAGTTTCCTTTCCAGTTATTAATTATATAGTCCACACATTTTTTCTGAGTATGTATTTCCAAACTGGAAAATGTAAAAAAAAAGGATGGCATATATAAAAATATTTTTGAAGGAAAATCACTACACCTGATTTTATATGTGTGTTTGTGTACAAAAATAAATGGTTTTGCTTTGTAGGATATAAGATGTAAGATATATTCCTTTGCTAAGGAAGTGATACATGTGAGTTCATGTTACAAAAATGTACTCTCTATGAGTTAATCACCTTAATTTTCCATGAGATACTTCTGTACAATCAGCAATTCTCAACACTGAATAGTTTGACATTAGATAATATGGTTTTCTAACCAATTTCCATAGATTGTACTACAGGCCACAGGAAGTTTGCGTACATATTCTGTATATTCAGCTCAAGTTTTATTGTGAAAACCTGAAAGTTTCTGTTATTGAAATGTTATAAATAATTTATATTGTTCATGTGTCAGCTCTGCCTATTTTGGACAGCCTTTTTCTGACTCCCATATTGGATATCTCTATGTCTGCCAAGCACTCTGCAGCCAACACGGTTTCTGTCAGGCCACCTAAGAGTCCTCATCCTCCTCATCTGAGTCAGTGTCAGCATCTAAATGCTCATCACTGTCTTCCTTCCCTTTGTAGCTTAGTCTACAGTTAGAACCTTGATTTTCAGTATTTGCTGAATTTTCTGGTTCTTTATTAAACAGAATAACAATGTCTTCTTTTTTCCACATTTTGTGCAAACTTCAAGTTCACAGGCACATGGTCTACATATTATGTGGCAAGAGTCCTTTACTTTCGTCTGTAAACATTTAATACACTTCTTAGGCTTTGACAGAGGTTTGTATTTGTTATATTTCACATGCCACTCGAGAACTTCTTTGCAGCGCTGACATACTTCATCATGAAGTTTTGCATTAATTTTCTTGGTCTGAACACTCTTATGGAACTTGTCATTTTTGAAGATGAATGTATTCTGGTGCTTCTGAGGCCTGGAGCAAGCCACGTTGCCTTTCTGGGAACTCATCACCAAATCACATACACCTTCGGCAGGCGCAGACTTCAGTTACACAGAAGAGGCACATTTAGGTATTTCCCTTGATTCCCTGTTCTCTCCAGAACTTTTATCATGAAGACATGTTGGATTTTGACAAAGGCATTTTCCGCATCTAATGAGATGACCATGTGTTTTTTTCCAGTTTGTTTATAATGTATATTATATTGATAATTTTCTTCTGTTGAACCATCCCTGCATCTCTGGAACGAAGCCTACTTGATCATGGTAGATGATTTTTATTTTTTTGATGTGTTCTTGGATTCAGTTTGCCAGTATTTTGTTGAGTATTTTTGTATCAATATTCATGAGGGAGATTGGTATGTAACTCTCTTTGTTGAATATTTGTTTGGGGTATCAGGGTAATTGTGGTTCCATAGAATGATTTTGGCATCATTCCTTCTGTTCCTTTTGTGGGGAACATTTTGAGGATTATTGACATTAGCTCTTCTTTGAAAATCTGATAGAATTCTGCAATGAATCCATCTGGCCCTGTAATTAGTTTTTATTTGGGGGAACTTGAATGACTCTTTCTATTTCCTTAGGGTTTATGGGTCTGTTTAAATTGTTTATCTTCTCCTCATTTAATTTTGATATGTGGTACATAAGAAGAAAGTTGTCAATTTCTTTTAGATTTTCCACTTTTCTGGAGTACAGGAGTTTAAGGCATGACCTAATGGTTCTCTAGATTTCCTCAGAGTAATTTATTATGTCCCCCTTTTTGTTTCTGATTCTGTTGATTTGCGTAGTCTTTCTCTGCCTTTTGGTTAGTTTGGATAAGAATTTTTCTATCTTGCTAATTTTCTCAAAGAGCCAACTCTTTGTTTCACGATTCTTTGTATTGTTTTCTTGGTTTCAATTTTATTGATTTTAGCCCTGAGTTATTTCCTTCCATGCAATCCTCCCGGGTGAGTTTGTTTATTTTTGTTCTAGAGTTTTCTGGTTGTGCTGTTAAGTCATTTTTGTGAGATTTCCCCAAGTTCTTAATGCTATGAACTTTCCTCTTAGCACTGTTTCCATTGTGTCCTATAAGTTTGGGTATGCTTTGTATTCATTTTCATTGAACTCTGGATTGTCTTTGATTTCTTTATTTCTTCTGGTAGTTCAGTTGAGAATTGTTCAATTTTCAAGAGTTTGTAGGATTTCTGGAGTTTGCATCATTGTTAAACTCCAACTTTATCCCCTGGTGGTGTGATAAGATACAAGAGGTTTTTCCAACATTTTTTGTATCTGTTGAGATTTGTCTTATGACTGAGGATGAGGGCAATTTTACAGGAGGTTTCATGAGGTACTGAGAAGAAGGCATTTTTTTGTGCTTGGGTGGAATATTCTATAGATGTCTATTACTTGCATTTTAGTCATAACTTCTGTTAGTTCCCTTGTTTCTCTGTTAAGGTTATGTCTGGCAGACCTGTCCTTTGGTAAGAGTGGAGTGTTGAAGTCTCCCAATATTAGTGTGTGAGGATGATGTGTGATTTAATCTTTAGTAATTTTTTTATACAAATGTGGGCAATCATGTATTTGGAGCATAAATGTTCAGAACTGAGACTCCATCTTGATGAATTTTTCCTTTAATGCATATGAAATATCCTTCCTCATCTCTTTTGATTGATCTTAGTTTGAAGTCTATTTTGTTAGATATAAGGATAACTTCATTGGTTTGCTTATTAGGAACATTTGAGTAGAAAATATTTTCCAAACCCTTTACTCTGAGGTAATGTCTGTCTTTGAAACTGACATATGTTTCTTGTATGCATCAAAAGAATGGATCTTGTTTTTGTATACATTTTGTTAATCTGTGTCTTTTTATTGTTAAGCTGAATCCATTGATATTAAGATATGTAATTGACAAGTGATTGCTAAATTTCTGTTATTTTTGTTTTGTTTTGTTTTTGGTGGTGGTGATGATAGTGTGTTTGTTTCCCTTTTTTGTGTTTGCTGTTGTGAGATTAACTTTTGCCTGTGTTTTCATAGATTTAACTGAGTTCCTTGGGTTCTAGTTTTCCTTCTAGTTCTTTCTTCAGGGCTGGATTTGTAGATAAGCATTGTTTAAATCTAGATTCGCCATGAAATATCTTGTTTTCTCCATCTATGTTGACTGAAAGTTTTGTTGCTTATAATAGTCTGGGCTGGCATTCATGGTCCCTTTGTGTCTGTAAAACATCTGTCCAGGACCTTCTGGCAATCTAAATGCAATCACCAAAAAGTAGGGGAGAGAAAGCCCCAACTAAACATCTCTTATCACCAAATTAAATTTACAGTGCCTGGAATGGTTTGCAATTAATTGAGCTATTGGCCAAAGTAATTCCATGGAAATCCCCAAACAACCCAGGTTTTTATCAAGACTATATAGATTGCTCCCCACAGTATGACAGCAAGGCCCCATTGCTAAAGAAAACCTACACAATTAGTTGTATATAGGGAGATGAAACAAGTACCCACTTAGAGGTGTCAGATCTATGGAGTAGCATTTTTGTTATCAGAAGGTACTTTGCAGGCTACCAAAAGAGAAACATAAACACCAGGCTAGATACAAAGCATTTGATCTACAATAGTGTCCTTTCTGCAAAATATGCTTATGCAGTGGTGGCTCAAAGCTTGTGGGAGTAACCAACCAATACCTGATTTGACTTAAGACCCACTCCTAATGATGCAACCCATAGCCAAAACTGTTTAGGTGACCAAGAACCTGACACTAGATAGCCCAAGAACCTAGAGTAAAACCAAATAGTACTGTTCTAAAAAATAGTAGAAATAAAATGAATATAATGTAATATTATATTTATTATTATACTTATTTAATATAATTACTATATATTTATTAGATATAATAATTATTATAACAAATAATATTCTGCTATAATCAGAAATCAGTGCCTTGTTCAGCCATCATCAGAGAAACTTCCTCCTGCATCAGATGGTAACAAATATAGAGACTTACAGCCAGACAATATACAGTGAATGACAGACCTCAGACCTAGAAAGCCAAATTGATATTTCCACCAAATTCTCCTTCAAGCTTCAGCGAACCCTAAGTAGGAAAAGTCTAAAAAAGTGTAAAGCCTGAGGAGATGGAATACTCCAAGGAAGTTTTTAAATCAACAGGACCAATACACGTATGAACTTGCAGAGACTGAAGCAGCATGCCCAGGGCCTGCCCAGGGCCTGCACAGATCTACATCAGATGTCCTAGAGCTGAAAGAAGAGGACACACGCCAGCATACCTAATACAGAAGGTATCTCAAATTGATTACCACTTGTAAATTAACTATAAGTTTTCTTCAAGGTAGTCTCACTGGGGAAACCAACTACTTTTAAAGGTAGGCACATGCCCAGCGGTAGAAGGCCAACTGAAAATGGACTTATGCAAAGTTTGGAGTTTCCTTGTCTCATAATGTTACATCAGGGTTTTTGTCTTTTTAAATTTTTTTATTTTTAATTTTAGTCTCTTTTTTATGTCTCTGTCTCTATCATACTTTTATCATATAAGTCATTTATATACATATTATTACTTGCCATTTTGTGATTTATGAAATTCCTGAGTATATGAATGAGTGGGTCCTTGCATCTATATCTTTTCATTTTGCTTTTTCAAGGACTCTTTTACTTCTATTTGCTTGCTTTTACTGTGGATTGGTCCTGTGGACCAAGGGTTGTAAGATCTCTACAACACAAGGCAGCAACAGGATGTTCAGGAAGAGATCCAAAAAGAGTCCAGCATCAATGGTATAATAGAGACCAGGGGCCTCAAACCAGAGGAATGATTATTTTGAGTAACTGTTACATGTAAAAATGTATGGACAAGGGGGTTTCCTATGTGACTCACTGTGATGCACTGCATCTCCTATGATGAGATTTTCACCTTCTTCCTTTCCCCTCTTTTTTCTCTTTGTGTGAAAGACACAAAGAGAAAGTAAAAGGAAGTTAAAATAATGAATGTAGCCCCTAGCACATTGACCATGTGTCATTGGAACATCACACATTCAAGAATATATTGCTAGCCCAAACTGTACTTGATATGTGAATAAAAAAAAAAGAACACAAAGTCTAGTGGAAAGCCAAGAAGATCCATCTAAGAGGAGTTGGGTGAGGAAGTGAATAATTAATTGATATGTTTATTCATGACTTCTTGGGCAGTACTACTTTAAATACAAGTGTCCAGATTTCAGTGTATAAATTACAAAAAAACCCCACTATACTATTTGTCTCTGAAGATGGAAGGAAGAGAATAATACGAGTTATGAAATACAGATGACTTCTTGAAGTCAGAACAAGCATAGAAGCTGAATCTTCTCTTAGCATTTCTAGAAGGTAAACACCTTAATTTGGTTGCAATGTGATTCAACTCACACATACTGTTACAGGAGTGGGCTGCTTGTTTGTTCCAGTTGCCCAGCTATCTTACATCCAAAATAACCACATAGAATCTGTATTAATTAAAACACTGCTTGGTCCTTTAGCTCTAACTTCTTCTTGGCTAACTCTTACATCTCAGTTTAACCCATTTCTCTTAATCTGTGTATTGCCACATGGAAGTGGCTTACTGGGAAAGATTTGGGAAGTCTGTCTCTGGTGGATCCATGGTGTCTGACTCTGACTCTGCTTTCTTCCTCCCAGAATTCAGTTCTGTCTTCTCTGCCTACCTAAGTTCTGCCCCTCTCAGGCCAAGGCAGATTCTTTATTCATTAACCAATACAAGCAATACATAAAAAGAAGGACCTCCTACACCATACATATAATTTGTAAACTGAAAAACAATGTTTTTTGCCTTATTTTGTTTTAAGTCACTTTATCTGTGACAATTTGCTATAGTAGCAATCAGAAATAGTTGAAAAATCAGATCATCTAGTTCAGCTTGAGTTGGTGAAAGGCTTACTGGGGAAAGTTGAATATATAAAGACATATAATAAATTACTGGGAGCTTTTATACTGTGATCCAGTTTTACTATCTTTGGACTACAAAGATTCCCCACATGCCCCCAACACACAATTTCTTATTCCAGAAGCTACATTATTGGAAGAAGACAGTGCCCACAGAAAAGAAAATGATGGCGTTGAAAAAAATCAAACATATTCCATGTCAGATACAAGCTAATGATTTTGTTCTTTGCAGTTTTCATGTTTTCCCACATTATCACTGAACAACATTGCCTGCATTACACTTCTTTGGACACAAATGTCTCATATTCTTACGTGAAAGCATTTACCCTTTATCTTGATTTTTCTATATAGCATTCGATTAGGGAAAGGAACTAAAGAAAGGTGTACAAAAATCACTCATGTGATTTCTGTGATACCATAACATTTCAATAATATCAAAGAATTTGATACTTAGAAATTTTTTGCTTCTCAGGTAACCTGTGTAAATGTGTGTTTTAAGTTGGTTTTGTTTAATAGGAAAATAAAATTTAATTTTAAACTCTAAAGTTGTCTCTATCAATTTTTTGTTGTAAGGAGCAAATGTAAATAGTGTTATTAGTTCTCATTTTCCAAGTTCCTGTCTCCTAAGAGTCTGGTGTCTGTGTGTGTGTGTGTGTGTGTGTGTGTGTGTGTGCTTGTCTAAGGACATGATAAAGATGGTTAAATAACTCAGAGATGGGGAAAAGGATAGAAATAAAAGGCTTTCTATTGAGGATTCTATCACACATTGTGGAGTGAGATCTAATATAAAATCCTAACTTTGTGACTTTTTAATGTATTAATTGTAGTATGTCATTTTACTTACAGGTTTATTATCTCATCTTCAAAAATGAGAAAGGCAGTGACATTTACATTTTAAAGTTTATAAAATTAAATTAAATATCACAAGTAAAGGTTTAGCATAGAAATTTGCCATTGCAGATATGATATACTAAATAAAAGAGAACTCGTTATGACTTTGCTGAAAGTGGAGCTTTTAAATTACAGGAGTGAAAAAAGTTAGACTCTCCAGATAAAACTCATGAAACTAAGGAAAACCTGCAATTATTTTCCTAGGCACATTGCTAGGTGCTATGGGTATGGCAGGTGTCTTCTTTTACTTGATAAGTGTTTCTATGGCCATTCTAGGAACAGAAGGTAAAATAGTGCATAATTAAGACAACAGCCTGATAATCAGGAATCCTAGGTTCTACTTTTATATTTGTCACTGCATTGCTCAATGTCCATAACCAAGTATTCTTCTTCTGTGTTCTTCAATGGTATCATATATGAAAATGGGGAAATAACAGATTTGGTCATTAGCACATTTGCTTATTTATTCATTCTAGTATGTCTAATAACTGCTTAACTAGTTGATGATAGATATCTCATAAGTAGATATTAAATATAAAACAAAGGATAACCAGGCTACAGTCCACATCCTGAGAAAAGCTAGGTAACAAGGAGGACCGTAAAAAGGACACACATGGATTGCCTTAGGAAGAGAAAATAAATAAGTTCTCTTGGGTAAACTAGGAGTGGGAGTGGGAAAGAGGCGAGGGAATGGAGAATGAGAACATGTTGGGATATCTTTCTCAGCCTTGATGCAGGGAGAGGGACTTGGTCCTGCCTTAACTTGATATGTCAGGCTTTTTTGACTACCCGTGGGAGACCTTGCCTTCTCTGAGTACAATGGGGGGGNNGGGTTCGAGAAGGTGGGGGAAGCAGGAAGAGGGAGGAAGGGAGAACGGTAGTTGATATGAAAAAGGAATGAAAAATAAAAATTAAAATTAAAAATTAAAGGAGGAATCCTTTCATAAGCTCAGTGAATGTTCTACAGAGAACATTCTAGGGGAAAAGAACATATGAGACATGGGAAAATGGAGTATAGAGATCTTTTGGAGATTTTTTTGAAGATTGGAGCAATATTCAATGCAAGCTATAATGAAGTCTTACCCTAGGAAAATATCAGAGCTGCATAAAATTAATTCCTAACCACTGCTTAAATTCTGTCAACTCTATAAAATGCTTCTGATTTCTCCTGAATTTTTTTCAGATTAGATTGGCCTCATTGTATGTATTACATATACTATTAGGTCTCTGTTTTGAATTTATAGAGTTTGACATTGGTTTAACTCACAGTGGGAGGAAGGTCTGGTCTTGGGAGTATGTAATGCATGGAGTTATTAATTTTGCTGGTAGATGTCAACCTAAAATCTCTGCAGAGGAAGCCAGAAATTACCTCACTTAAAGTTTTGTTTTTGTTTCTGTGAAAGGCCAATATCTCTATTCAAGTGGCTGTGTAGAACTTATGAGGACAACTTGAAAGGCATCTGCAATTAATGTCTATGCAAATAAATACCCAGTCCCATTTGTCAGCACCATTTAGGGTTCACTGAGCTCAGGGCCATCATATAATGGGATATTTTAATGTATTGAAGATTTAGATACTTTTTGTAATTATTCAAGAAATGCATTTTCATTGAGGAAAATTTATAGAGTACAGAATGCTAAACTTTTTAAACAAAATTGATTGAATGAAATCACAGTGTGACAGATTATCTAATATAATGTCATAAAATACTCAGTATTTATCACAGATCTTCTGTTATTGTGGGGGAAGTAAGAATGCAGAGATTTTATTATTTTATTCAAACTCATAATGCTCATACTTGGTGTGTCACAGCTAGGATTTGAGGTTAATTTTGACTGGCTGTAAAGTTTGTAGTTTTAAATTTTTAATTGAAAAATCATAAACATAAATACAAAGAAAAGCTTACTAATGGTTGCCACATATAGAGTGAAACACTACTAATTTTTGACATAAGTTTTTCTAGTATTTTAAAATGTTTTGGCAACAGCTGTGATGGCTCAGTGCTTCCCTGGCTGTCCTGTCTCTCTTTCGTTTCTAGAAACATGGCCTCTGGTATGGGTATGTCTGATGTTATTATCCAGGTGTTCAGTGTCATAAAGGTGTGCAAGAACTTAATGACACAAAAAGTAAAGAAAGCAAATAAGTAGTGATTGTCTGCCTGAAGGAAGAAAAGAACAGCATCTCAGAGAAGGGCAAGGAGACCATGAAAGAAGTCATGGGGCAAACTGTGAACAACTCTACACCATCTTTGTCAAGGAGCAGGTGGTAGATCCCAGAGCAGCCTGTTCCAGGCAGGGATGGCACAGGAGACCATGCTGAAGGTCTCCATAGGTGGCTGGTCCCAGGCAGCAGGCAAGAGACAGACAAGACATGGACTGCCGCTATGCTCTCCACTATATAACCTATGAGGCCAAGAAGAGCAAGAAGGAGGACATGGGGTTCATTTTCTGGGACCCTGAGAGTGAACCCCTTAAGAGCAAAATTATTTTTGCTAGTTCCAAGGACTCTCTCAAGAAGAAACTGACAATTATCAAGTATGAATTATAAGCATTTTCTATGAGGAGGTCAAGAAACACGGCACACTGGCATAAAAACTAAGTGGCAGTGCTGTCACCTCCTTGGAGGGCAAACCATTGTGGTTCACCTCCACTCTGGGGCATCTAGCAGTGCCAGATTAGCTCGTAGATATCACAGGTTATCCACTTCATGCTAGAATGAAGGGACTGAGGAGAACCCAATAGAGGTAGAGCTTTCAATTCATCCTAGTTGTCAAATGACTCTCCAACTCCTCAGAACATCACCCTCCCTGCATCCTGCATTCCCTGCCAGTTCTGGACATTTTTTTTTCAGCTAAGGGGACCAAGTTTCTCTTCAAGGCATCCAGTTTGGGTAAGCCTGTGTTGTTTTTAATGATACTTCTACTTCCCTTCAATTCTTATCCTATGCTACCAACCTCTAACTATAGCAGGGAATCCAAGATTGTCTGTTTATTTCTCTGTTTAAATGTAATACTGTAGAAATGACCCTCTTTGCTCCAACTAATTTTACTTTGATCTTGACTACTCACATAAGTAGAACTAATATGAAACCTTCAACTAAATGAAAGAAAAGATACCGTTAGAAAGGCTAATTAACAACAAAAGAGTTTGGTAGATAGTAGACTCAAAGGAAGCATACTCTTACCTGACACTTTTTTAATGACATGATTTAGGGAGTACCCCCAACGATTGATTTTTTATATAATTAAATAAGATATTTTTAAAAATACATAACTAAAGCAAAAAGACAGACATTTTATCATTCAACCATGACCACTATTTAGCATTTGTACAGGGTTTCTAACATTTCAATTGTTTGCTTTAATATGTTTGTAATCTGTGTCCTACTGATCTCATGAGCATTTCTGTATGTTTTATTTTAGTTACAATATGACATTAAACATACTACTTTTTGTATAATTTTTGTTTTTTTGGTATCATAAATGATGCTTCAATAGCTATGTTTAACAGTCACACTTATTAATTCTCTAAAATTTCATTCGATAAGGAGCAATTATGCAATTCTGAATGTCAAAACATACAAAAATGCTTGGAGTAATTATATTGATACTTAAATTCTGAGACTGAACTGATTGTAGTAAGGGTTTTATCACTGCAAAGTGCCTTCAACATGTATGTAATGGATTGTCCTATCTCTTTACAAGACAAGGCATGCCCATTCCCTCCCCTGTCTGCTGAGGCAGGCAGATCTTTCTTCCTGCTTGCAGGCTGTCTTTTCCTTTTCTTTCTCCATCTCAAAGAGGCAGCTTCTCTCTCTCTCTTCCCTTCCCCCCACCTCTGCTCTCCATCTCTCTCTTCCCTTGCATAACCCACTAAATAAATATCCAACCTCACTCTGCATTGTGATCCGTCTGTCTCTTGCCTGCTGCCCGGAACCAGCCACCTATGGAGACCTGCAGCATGGTCTCCT
>LOEQ01007910.1:26154-37218 GCA_001685075.1 Bramus lutescens
GGACACATGGCCTGATGCCCACTGCAGCCCCTCGGGATCCATAGCATTTTACTTTTACCATTCCATTGGTGCCATGGAAATTAGTGTTCTTATTGTTACCAAAAATAACTTTCTTGTAAAACAGCAATTTGATGCAACTATTGCCAGGCAATCTGAAAAAACTTTTCAAACATTTTCAAAATAAATGTCCAAAACATCTTTGAGATCCAAAATAAATCCCATTGTTCACAAAACTATGCAATTATTTTAACACCTTTTAGAAATACAAAATTAAGCTGTATGAAAAGATGTAGACAGCTACCCACCAAAGTTCATTCCTTCTTCCTGGGTGCACATTCAAGTTTATTTCTCAGTTCATTGTGTTCAGAAGACTGCTCTCTCCCTAAAACAATGTGTATGCAAGTGGTTTATACTACATCCAGCCCTCTTGCTAATATATTCTTTCCACTGGGTTTGTTGAGATTATCACAATAACTTAGAAAATTATTAACTGATTCTGAAAAATCTAAATAAAAATAATTTTAGGAATAAATGATCACTTTGGTGTGGGAAGTCCTTCTCTATGTGTTGCTTTAATTGGTTAATGAATAAGGAAGTTGTTTTGGCCTGTGATAGGGCAGAATAGAGCTAGGCAGGAAAACTAAACTGAATGTTAGGAGAAAGTAGGAGGAGTCAGTGAGACACCATGTATCCACCAGAGGAGAAAGATGCAAGTTGCCAGTAGACTACAGCCCTTGTGGTAAAATATAAAATAGAAATGTGTTAATTTAAGATATAAGAGTTAGCCAGAAAAAATGCTTAAATTATTGGCCAAACAATATTGCAAATAATAGAGTTTCTGAGTGATTATTTCGAGTCAGAGTGGCTGAGAAACAAACAAGTGGTCTCCACCAACATAGCTTGAGGGATATCACTTATATTGCATGTTTGAGCAATATTAAAGAAACTTATACCATGTTTGAGCCATTAAATAGTTTAGGAGTTATCTGTTACAATATATGGTGCTGTCTTAAAAATAAATCCCCTTAAATAAAATAATAAATGCCAAAATAAATTTAAAAAGCTACATTAAAATATGATAAAACACTCAAATTATGAAAATTTTTAGATGAAATAGTATCACTGGACATAATTACCTAATTCTAAAGACAAAGATGATGAGAAACTAGGAGGGTTATGAGAGAGAAAATTCTTAAGAAAACTTCAAATTAGAAAGTTTAATAACAAGATCAAAACATCTGAGCCATATTTAACGTCTATATTAAATATAATTAAAAGAAAATACAAAGAAAGGTGAAGTCAAGGAACAGATGATAAGTGAGACATATGTACAGAAATTGGTATAATGACAAAGATGATTAATAAGTAAAATGACTATTCCAATAAATATGTCATTTTAGTGATGATCTTTTTCATAGCTAGGATTTTCTATGAAGGTTTCTTATCATCTGCCTCCTTTGTAGAAAGGGAGCCAGAAATCTTTCACCATAGCATATTTCTGTGAGATCTTGGCAACAAAGCCACAGCTAATTATGTCTAGAATTTGAGCCACTTGAAGCAAAGACAGACACTCATATGCTGAACCATTCATATCACAAAGTCATCATCAATACTGAATAACTCACTAGATATTATGTTGTTTTACATCTCCACAAGTCCTTACAATTTTCCATTACTTAAAATAAGGCAAATATGTCACTATTCTTATGAAACAAAAGAATTATTAAACTATCTATGACAGGATTTTTAAACGTAACGTGTTCCTTACAGAAAAAGCTGGGATTTTTAGGTTGTAATTTAGTTAAGGAGAAGAAAAACATGACTTTACGGAATTATTCTCTGAAAATAAAATGAATGCTGATGACCAAATGATTTACATGCTCTAAGTACCAGAAACTATAGTATAAGAGAGAAGATGAGGTTAAGAAGAAATTTGATAATAAAATATGATAATACATATGCATAAATATCATAATGAGCCTCAATATTTAAAAAGTACTAAGAAGAAAAGGAGAAGAACACATACTTGAAGTATATCATATTCTTACACACAGTTTCTAAAAATTCAATAAACACCTATTCTATGAACTCCAGATTTATATATAAGGAACCTATTTTACAGCTCAATTTATCTGTTTAATAATAATTTCTAGATCCTCTATCCAATATCTCCAGCCAGCCAGATCCTGAACATTCTATACGGTCTAGCTTTGTGAGTCTGATCCTTCCTTCCACATGCCCTCCCCAACATCCAAGATCTAGCTCAGAATCCACATCTAGTGATTTAGTCAAATCTGATCACCCCTGCTTAACACTGCTATAAACAAATTATTAGGCTTCTGCTAAGAACTTCAATATCTATCCAAAACCCACAGGCCTCTCTCATGCCATATCTAAACTCTCTATTTACCCAGATCTGCTTAGCCTTCTCCTCATTCTAACCAGGTGAGTCCACCTGATTCTCCTCTCCACACATCCTCCACAAAGCCCAGATCTACCCCCAAACTTTTGTCTTGGACCAGGATTCACATCCTGCACATGATCCCAGTCCTCTGTGGCCATGCGCTTTAATTCTACCTAACTCATAGCCAACCTCTCCATCCTTAAGTCTTTTCTCTTTCAACCTGCTCTGTCTTTATTAGGCACAGTACTAATAAAAGAAACCCAGATGCCAAGGTTTCATCACACAAAAAGAAAATAATGAATATTACAAAAGATCAAGGCAGTATGTCACCCTTAAAACCCATGAGACCTATAGAAATGTTTGTCAATGAGAATTACAATACCAAGCTGAAATGCAATATATAGAATTTAAAAGGACAATAATAAACTGTACAAAGGAAGTCAAGGAGTTTAAAGAAGACACAAAGAAAACAGTTCAAAAAATTTAAAGAAATACTTACAAAGAATAAATGCCTGAGTGATATTCAAGAAAACAAAGATGTAAGTGTGATGGAAATAATAAAGACAATGCATAGTTTCAAAATGGAATTAATGAAATAGAAACATTTAAGGGGATTCAAGTCAAAATGGAGATGGAATTGAAAAATCCAATAATCCAACAAATATCTCTAGATCTATTAATTTTCTACTATTCCTAAATAAAGGGATAAACAGAAACATGATTTCTGAATCTTTCTTTGAATTCTAGATTATTCTAATACTCAAACAAGGGAAGCAACAAAAGAGAAGCAAAGAAAATTTTGGCTAATATCCCGAATGAACATAGACAAATATAATTTCAATAAAATAGTTGCAAACCACATGCAGACATACATATACATATTATTCACCAAGACATATGTAGCTTTGTTTTTGAAATGTAGGAATGGTTCAATAAACACAAGTCATTATGTGTAATAAACCATGTAAATGGACTTAATGACAAAAATGTGATTAACTCAATAGATATAGAAGAAATCTTTGACAAAATCTAAACTCTCTTCATGATAAAATTCCAACAAAGAGTAGGACAAGGGGGAACCTAGCTAAACAAAATAATGGAATATGTAAAAAAACCCACAACCTATATCATTGTAAATGGAGAAGAACTGGAAATAATTCCACACAAACCAGGAATGAAACAGGGTTGTTTACTATCCACTTTCCCTTTCAATATTGTGCATTGAGTTGGAACAATGTTATTAGAAAAAATTAAGGGAATATAAATAGGAAAAATTATTATTATTCATAAATGGCATGTTATTATAAATAAGAGATACCCAAGTAATAAATTCAACAGTGTGCCAGGATACAGAAGCAACATATATTAATCAATAACTTTTCTATATACCAACAGCCAACACAGAGGTAAAGAGATCATACACATACCTCCATTAAAGATAGCCTCAAAGAAAAGAAATCCAGAAATAAAACTCACCAAGAGGATGAAGGAAGTTTACAATGAAAACTTGAAACCTCTGAATAAAGAGATAAAGACAGTGTGCAAAACAAAATATCTCTGAGATTTCATCTTACTCCAATCAGAAAGGTAAAGTTCAATAAAATGATCACCAGCAAATGCTGAATGTGGGTGAAACAGTATCCCTAATTCACTTTTAGTAGGATTTCAAACTGGTCCAGCCACTCTGGAAATTAGTGTAGAGAATTATCAAACTGCTAAAAATAAATATAAACCATATGACTCAGCTCTTCCACTCCCCTGCATATGCCCAATGGGGTCAACATTCCAATCCACAGATATTACTCAGCCATGTTCATAGCTAGGGAATGGAAAAAACCTAAATTTCTTTCATCTGACAAATGAATAATAAAAATGTGGTACATATATATTATGGAATACTAATCATCTGTAAGGAAAATGTTAAATCATGAACCTAGCAGATAAAAAAATGAAACCAGTAAAGGTCATATTGAATGAGGTAATCCAGACCCAGAAAGACAAATATCACATATACTTTCATTTTTGAGGTTTCTAATTTTAAATCTGCACACATGAATATATAACCTAGAGTCACTGCAGAAGCTAGGAGAGTAAAAAGAATGATTATGGAATAGATTGGGGAGCAACAATAAAGAAGGCAATGGCAGTTTACAAGTGATTTGAAGGGGGAAATTGGAATAGCATAGATGTTCTAATCAGGAAGTGTGGCAAGAAATAAGTACAGAAAAAAGAATGAATAAGGGTAAAATAATAATATTAAGGATGTCTGAAAAAGTTATAAGCAATCATGTTATTTTCTATCTACCTAAAATAACTGTAATACACATACATAAACAATTTAAATAAAAATGTCACATTTGTTCAAACAATCCTTCTTCTAAGAGCCACAGGCTAATGAACGTAGACACCAGGCATGAGAAGACCTTTTTCCAGTTGTTGGGTAGGGTTGTCCAAGTGACTACTAAAATATTCTAGGCTGTTACTATGACCCTGGCTTACCTCAGAGGTGGAAGTAAGTCCCTATTGCTAAAGACGCCATCCACTTTGGATACAGTCACTTGGGTACCAAAGCTAGAACAGACCTAAAATTCTCTTCTTTGAGAATTAGCTTTCATGGTATCAGAGGCACCATGCAAATGTACAAAGGAAGGAAGCAACTAAGAGTCCTACCCAACTATTACAACTATGTACACAATGATCAACTCAGCATGACAACTCTAAGAGTGAATTGGTGCTACACATTCCTTGGGGGTGATCAACAGCTGTCTGATTGTACTTAAGTCCTGTTGAAAAAGAGAGAAAGCATTTCTGGTAGTAGAAACCTATCCAACTACCCAGAACTAGTAAAGTCATAGATCTTGAAGGGGAAAACACAGCCACAAGGTTACTAAACCAGCATAATCCCTAAGCACATTCTAATTATTTGTCGTCATATATACAGTTAACTGTAGTTCTATTTTTCATGTTCACAGATTTGTAATTTTTAGAGCAAGACAAATTCCATTGAAAAAGATACCAGGATTATTAGAGGACCTGAGGTATCTCTGAAAAAAATCATTCCCCCCAACACAATTTCATGTCTGCCCCTCCACACTTTGTAGTTCTTGATCTTCAACAAGGAAACTTCTCTTTGCAACAGATAACATTATAGAAAACCCCAAAGAAATCAAAATACAGTGCTTGGAGCCCAGTCCCAACTGATACACCTATAACAGTACTCCTACACATTAGCCTTAGAGATCATTGCACAAGAGGGGGTAGAAATTGAAATATTTTAAGAGCTAGAGGAACAGAAAATTTGTTCTGAGATTGCATCTTTTAGAAATGTCAGAGAATCTACACTCAAGAAGTTTCACCAAAATGGTTGCCAAAACATGAGATGAACAAGGATGACAACGATCGACATGTTAACATGGATGGGGAAAAGTAACACAGAAATGTATGCTGCTTAGGAAAGCTGAGAATGAGAGAAATAGTATTTCCCAGGAAGAGCATGACAATTAGTTATATCTAATAAAAATACCATGAGTGAGGTAAATTATAATAGAAAATTTATTTGAGCTTATGATTCCAGAGGAATAAGTATTCATCATGGCTGGTAAACATGGCAACAAACAGCAAACATGGAAGTGCAGTAAGATGCTGAGAGATCACATCTTAAATTTCAAGCTGAAGCAGAGAAAGTAAACCGAAAATGCTGAGTTTTAAATTCTCAAATCCCACACCTTGTGACTTAGTTCCTGAAATAAGGCCACACGTCTTAGACAGTACAAATAACTGCTAAACAAATGTTCAAGTTACAGAGCCTATAGGGAAGCTTCTAATTAAAAATATATGTTATCATTTGTTATTATGTCAACTTGACACAAGCTAGACTCATATGGGAAGAGGGAACATGAATTGAGAAAATGACCCCTCTGTATTGGCCTGGGAGCAAGCCTATGGCATACTTTCTTGACTGATGATTAATGTGAGAGTGCCCAGTTCACTGTAGGCATTGCCATGCTTAGGTGGATATGAGGACCACAATAAGGCAGGGTGAGCAAGCCAGGAGACAAGCCAATAAGCTTCATTCTTCCTTGCCTTCTACTTCAGTTTGCGCCTCCACGTTGTTGTTTTGAATTCCTGCCCTGACTTCCTTTGCTGATGAACTATCAGTTGAAGGTTAAAGGTTAAAAAAACACTTTTCTCCCTCCACAAGTTACTTCTGGTCTTGTTTTATTTTAGTGAAATACTTTAAGAGCTTAGGGAGCCGTACTAGTAGGATTATGGAAGACAGTGGTGCTGAATGTGACCACTTGATGAACTGTGGGAGGCATGGCTCGAGAGGTTTCAGAGGAGAAAAATTTCAGTATGTTGCTTTGAGATCGTTTTTGTGATAGTTTGTGGAGAAGGTGGTTGCTTTTAGTCCTTGTCTGAAAAGTCTTCCTGAGGCTAAAGTAAAGAGTTTTGAGTCAATTGCATTGGTTTAGGAAATCTGTTGTGTGTTTACTAGTGTTAACTCTATTAAATGTGTATAATTAACAGAAGAATACCAAACAAAGGAAAAATACAAAAATGTAAAATTTAAGGAGAAAAGGAGCATCAGGAAGAGGAATGGAGCTAAATAGTGTGTTCAAGGAGATAAGCAGATTAAGAAATGGAATAAAGGGAATGGTGACCTCAGGGAAAAGTCCAACGCAGCTAAGTTTTAACTTATGAAAAGGGGTGTAGTGATGCATGCCTTTAATCCCAGCATTCCAGAGGCAATGGCAGGTGGATCTCAGGCCAGTCTGGTCTACAGATTGAGTTTAAGAACAGTCAAGATTAGGTAGTGAAGGAAACCATCAAAATCAGAAAGCTCATAAAGCCATAATTGAATGAGAGGCCCATGTTCCACTTCCAGCAAGCAGCAGAACTTGGTCACGTGATTCTGGCTTTAAGGAGAGAAGAAAGGGATTATGGAATATTCCTCTGTTACTAAGAAAAGAAAATCCACTGAGGTCAGGCATGTGTCAGGGGTGTCCCTGAATGACCTAGAGAGGCCATTACCTAAAGCTGTGAAGGTGATGTGTGGATTGCCTTGGAGACCCCAAGACACTGAAGATGCCAAAGCCATGGGATACCTGCTAAGAAGAGCTGATAAGAAGGAGTGTAATGAATGCAAGAGAAACAAATGTGTTTCAGTCAACCAAGCTGAAAAGAGTTGGAAATTTGAAGAGCACCTCTACATCAGATATGGAAATGCAGAATTTGTGGTTTGTTTGGCTGGTTTTTGGTCTTGTACTTATCCAATATTTTCTCACTGTGTTCTCTTCCCTATAATTTTGAATGGTAATGTCTATCCTGTGTTGTTATACATTGGAAGTATGTGATCTACTTTTCTAGTTTGATTTTGCAGGGGATTACAATTAAGATATTTCATGAATCTCAGAAGAAACTTGGAACTTTAGACTTTTAAATAAATTTGAGCCTGTTATAGATTATTGGAACTTTTGAATTTGGATTTAAGGCATTTTTTTGCATTATGATATGGCTATAAGCCTTTGGGGGCCAGGAAGTGGAATATGGTTGTTTGAAAAAAATGGCCCCCCAAAGGAGTGACACCTAAATTGAATGTTTTCCTTTATAAAAGTTGGTGTGGTCGTTGTGTTTCTTCTTAGCAATTGAAACCCTATCCTCTTACTGGAATTTTCAATTCAAATAAAACAACAATAAAAAAATAAGCTAGCCTACTCAATTGTCATTCAGATTAAGCAGAAACTGTACTAGCAATATGTGTAAAGTCAAGTCATACCAGCAAAGAAAAATAATCAAATCAAGGATTCATTAGTTACAGTAATCAAGATAAAAAAAATTGAAGAGTGTGTCATGGACCCTAGCAGAGAACCTACTGTTGTTATTTTGATAAGGCATCATGTTCTCAAAGTACATTCTAAATATTTATGTTTGTGGACACAGATTTGTACTGCTCTCAGCCTTCATCAGAGAACTTTATTATTGCTGTGGGTTGTGGTTAATATGGAGTTTCACCACTATTCAATGGGCTGAGAATAGACAATTGTGAGTTCTCATTCACAGATATGACATCTATATCAAACTCCTGTACCTCAAAGCTCAGAGAATATTTTAGAAGTTTGAATGAAAATAATGTAAGAGCTGAAGTACAGGGAGGAGTTCTTTCAAATACTGGACATGACTTGACTGTTGCACACATGAACTCGGGGGCATAAGTGATAAATTATACTAGACCTGTACAAAATCCAGTCATTTAAAAGTTAAAGAACTGTGAGTGGTGGAGATACTGAGGCCCAAACTAATGGCTCTGCCTCGGAGGTCATTTATGTCTGCTAAGGGATGGAGAGGATTTTTGGGGAGTCTGGCCACTATTTGATTGCCCACATCTCAGGAGATGGATGATCCCACACTCATGTGTTTGTGTCAGAATAATTAAATTAGTGGATAAAAACTAACTAGTTATCAAACTAAGCAACTAATTAAAAAATAAATAATAAATATCAAAAACATCAAGTTTAGCGTGGATATGGGTTAGGAGATTCTGTTGGGAGCAGAGTAGATGTGAAGAAACATTGTATAAAGAGATGAAAATATCAAAGAATAAATAAAAATAATATATAAAGCATTCTGAAAAACACAAGTGATAAGTAATGTTTGAAAGTAGTAACTGAAATATCACACAAAATTATAGAGAAAGGTCAATTAGAATGACAGGAGTTCTTACCAGAATTTGAAAGAATATAAAGCAAAGATGCGGAAGAATGGAATTTTGCTTAAAAATTCTGCAATCTAGCAAAGTGCTCATTCAAGATTTAAAAAGGAAATAGTGAAATTAATAACAGAAAGAAAACTTCTGGATTTATAACTTTGCAAGCTAATTCTTAAGAGATGACTAAGGGAATGATAAATTATAAAAGATGAGATACTAAATTAGATCAATAGGGATACATAAAGGATGACAAAAAAGTGTGGGTACATATGATAAACTCTCTATGAGTTTTATCAGCCATATTTAATGGATGAAACAAAAATTGTCATGTCATCTGATTTCCAAAGCCCCCTAAAACTTTTTTCTATAGTCTGCTCTGTGACCTTATTTTCTATCATACTTAACGACCTTCACCTTGTACTAACTGCACTAATATTTTTGCGTTTTCAAATACAACAGACTTATTCCTTACTGTATCACGGCATTGACATTCACTGTGTCTTTGAGTTGGAATGTTCTTCACTCAAATCTTGACAGGTCTTTCCCAAAATATTACCTAATTTCTAACTTTTTTCCTGACTACATTCTTTATAACTGATCCCCAACACTCTCTGTCTACATTTTTGTTTTCTTTCATTCCATTGCAAGAATATAAAGAATATTTTGACAGATATTGTACATCCTTTTCATTTCTGTGTGTCCAGCGCTTAAGATAGTTTGGGATACACAACATGGACTTACCTTTTCAATAGATTAATGAATTAACTATCTAACGCTAGACTTTTGTCTCTGGGTACTCTGAGAGTGACACAGATCACTTATATGTATTAAGCTTGACAGAAATAATAAGAATCTGGAATACATAAGAATATGAAGAATGTTTTAAAATATAAACATTTTTTCAGGCCATGGACCTTTAACTTTCCATCCCTCTGATTTCATTTTATTTGTTGATTATGAACTAGATATTAAATTTTGTATTAAAAATGTCAGTTCTATAAAATATAGTAGAAATTGAAAAGCACACCATTGGAGTCACAGCAGTGCTTTAGAAGGACAAAAATGGAAGTTACAAATCTGAGAAGGATTGTTTGGCAATTTCCACAGGTTCCTGTTCTGCCAACAATTCAATTGAATGCAACCCAATCCTACCACTGGAAACCTCATCTACAGGCAAGAGATGTCCAGTTGAGGTTCTCTGTATCCCCCATTATTAAGAGTCCTCATTAGGATCACCTTCATGCATTCCAGGAGATTTCAACTGCACTAGGTTTCCACTTCCTGCCCAGAATAGCCCCAATTCCAGCTGGTTCTCACCTTTCTCTCTCCCTGCACTCCATTGTTCCCCACACCTGATCTCCTACTCTGATCTACACCTGCCCCCAGTGCATTCATAAAATCTATTCAATTTCCCCTTCTCAAGGAGATCCGTGTGCCCCCACTAGACTACTCCTCTTTACCTAACCTCTCTGGATCTACAGATTGTAGCTCGGTTATCATTTACTTAATGGTTAATATCCACTTATAAGTGAATACATACCTTATTTGTTTTTCTAGGTCTGGCTTCCCTCATTCAGGATGCTTTTTTGTAGTTCTATCCATTTGTCTGCAAATTTCATGATGTCACTTAAAAAAAGGCTGAGTAATACTCCATTGTGGAAATGTATCACATATTCTTTATCCAGGCTGTTGCTAAGTCAAAGGGTTGCTCTCCACAAACTGACATGAGGGCCCCTTTGCTGAGGACAACACCCACATAACTTATTGAATACAGAGTAGTCCAGCTGGTGACTACATGGAGTCTTCATCCCTACATTCTAGTCTGTTTGGTGCAGAAAGGTACTCTTGGTACTCTGTGGGCTACCAAAAGAGAAACGTGGATGTTGCCGGAGCTCCTTCGGCTCCTTCAGCCAATAGCCACTGAGATACCAGCCCATTGGGGCGTGGTCTCTCT
>LOEQ01007910.1:37412-48942 GCA_001685075.1 Bramus lutescens
GCCAGGCAGTGCTTAAATGAATACAATTTGTGTGTTGTTATTTCTAGGTATAAGATAGCCCTGCGGGAGCCGTGCGGGACAAAAAACAGGCCTGCTCCCCTATCACTACACGTAGACACTAACCCTCCCACAAAAACTTTGACCTACAATCTCTTCTGCCTGAACAATATGCTAGGGCAATGGTTGCTCAGAACTTGTGTGAGTAGTCAAGTGTTGTCTGATTTTATTTAGGGAGCACTTTATGTAAGTGCACCCAGATTAGATAGCCCAGAGACCTAGGAAATAACCGAACACTGCTGGTCTAGAAAAAGTATTAATAAAATGACTGCTAATGATATTCTGCTATACTTGTAGATCAGTGACTCAGCCAGATATTTTCTGGAGACTCTAAGTGAAATATCTTCATCCACTCCCTCCCCCTCAGAGCTCAAGGAATCCCAAAGAATACCAGGCAGAAAATTTGTTACAGTAATAAAAAAGGGTGGAGGACACCAAGAGGACAGGGCCCTCTGAATCAACTAAGAAAGGCTTATATGAGCTCATAGAAACTGAAGCAGCAAGCACAGGGACTCCATGTGTCTGCACCACGCCCCCTATGTATATATTATAGCTATTAGCCCAGTATTTTCAATTTTCATGGGACTCCTGTGTGTATGAGCAGGTGAGTCTCTGACTTTTTTGCCTGCCCTTGGGACTCTTCTCCTCCTGTTGGGCTGCCATGACCCAATTTAGATATAGTAGTTTTTGCTTCATTTTATTATATTTATTTTGTTGTATTTGGTTGTTGTTTCTTATAATTCTGTTCTGTTCTTAAAAGAGATAGAAAAGGAGTGGGTCTTGAGGGGAGGTATATCAAATTGCAGTGAGACTAGGCACCTGACTGTATTAAGGCTGAGCAAGGTAAACCAGTATGAGGAGTAGAGTCCCAAAAGCCAGTAAAATAGTTGGAGACAGCTCTCCTTCCCACTGTTAGGGGTCACACACGAGGATTAAGCTAGACAACTGTCACATATAAGCAGAGTGCCTAGGTCAGTCCCATGCAGGTTTCCCAGTTGTTGGTTCAGTCTTTGTAAGCCCCTATGAAGCCAGGTTAGTTGATGGTGTCAGGTTTCTTGTGGAGTCTTTGGCTACTCTGGCACCTATACTCCTTTCTCTCCTTCTTCTGCAGGATTTCCAGAGCTCTGCCAATTGTTTTTGCTGTGGGTCTGAATCTGTTTCCTTCAGTTTCTGGGCAAAGCCTATCTGATGATGATTGGGCTAGGCACTGATCTATGAGTACAGCAGAATATCATTAGTAATCATTTCATTGACTTTTTGCCATTCATGTTTGGTTCTACCCTAGGTCTCTGGGCTATCCAGTCTCTGGTTGTGCCCATATAGGCAGTGTATGTAGGTCATGGGCTCCCTTGCATAGAATGGAACTCAAGTTAAACCAAACATTGATTGGCCACTCCCACAAGTTCTGCACCACCATTGTCCCAGCGTATCTTGCAGGCAGGACAGACTGTAGGCTGAAGGTTTTGTGGCTAGGTTGTTGTCCAGGTTTCATATTTGGTATCCCAGAGTACCCTCTCTCACCAAATAGACTAGAATGTAGGGGTAAAGGGTTCATGCAGGCACCAGAGTAAACCCCTCTACATTCCGTGAGTTACATCGATGCTGTCCTCAGCAATGGAGCACCATTATCAGTGTTCGGAGAGTGATCTTCTAAGCTAACACCCGCCTGGCTTGCTTCTGGATCTCCATTCAGTCAACAACTCAACCTCATACAACTCAGTCCAACCACTGGAAGCCTTGCCTGGCTACAAAAGATGGCCAGTTCAAACTCCATATCCTCCATTACTAGGAGTTCTCACTGGTGTCACCCTCATAGATTTCAGAAAGTTTCCATTGTGCTAGGTTTCCACATCAATTCCAATGTCCCCAATTTTTTCTGTCACTCCATGTGTCCTCTCCCTATATGCTTCCCCCATTCACCTGACCCCTTCTGCTTCCATCCCCACCTGCCTCCAATGCACCTGCAAAATGTAATTTCTTTCCCATGGAGATTAATGTGTCCCTCCTACAGCTCTCCTCTTCACCTAACCTCTCTGGGTCTGTGGTTTATATTATTATTATTATTATTATTATTATTATTATTATTATCATCATCATCATCTTAACACCTAATATACTTCTATAAGTAAATACATACCATATTTGTCTTTTGGGGTGTGTGTTACAAATTTAATGCATCAGTATAATGTTTACATCTACCCCTCACACTCACTTCTCCTAATCTTCTGTGTCTCCTCCTCTCAAATTCATGATCTTTTCCTTCTTTAGTTATCAAATATATGCACATATAAACACACATAGACACATAGATATAAATACATAAATACAACCTGGAGGTTACACTTAATGTTTTCTGTGTTGATATATGTGCATGTGTACTTGACTATGTGTGTGTGTGTGTATGTGTGTGTATGTGTGCTTAGGACTGTCTCATTAAGATTGAATAAACTTTCAGGGGATTCATGTCTCAAGAAAATGAATTCTCCATCTCTCAACAGCTGTTGATTGCCTGTTGACCTTCACCTAGGTGTGGGACAACATGAGATTTTCCCCACTCATCTTGGGATATTAACTGGTGTTCTTATTGTGCTGGTCTTGTTGAGAGCATATTGTTGAGCATCCACGGATGCAATCTCCCTATCATATATAGAAGAAGCTATCTTGCAGTAGATGTCCTGGTCCTCTTAGTATTATAATCTTCTCATACCCTCTTCTGAGATGTTTCTTAAGCCTTGTGGGTAGGAGTTGGGCTGTAGATGTATCAACTGAGTTTGAGCACTATAGTCAGTAGTTCTCTCTAGTTTGACAACTTGTGGATATCTGTAGTGGTCTTTTCTACAGAAGTAAGTTTATTTGACATGACAGCTGTTTCTCTGTTGGTATATGATAGGCATTTAGAATGCAGTTAGAAATTTTATCAGTTTAAGAAAATTTCAATAATGGTAGGTTCTTTAGGGTCTCTGACATCACCAGCCATGGGTACTTGGCTGAGTTTACAGTACCAAGCACAAATTCTCTCCTATTGAGTGGGACACAAGTTTAATTAGACACCTGTTGGTTCCCCAAATGTAATTGCCACTATTACATTCTTGATGATACCTTGCCATAGTAGTTATTACTGTGGTTCATAGGTTTTACATCTTGGAAAGACTATGGGTTACTTTTATTCCCCTTGCAGCTTACATAGTTCTGTTGAAGACTGTGAGAGCTAGTCCGCAGAGAGAAAGCTTTCAGGTCAGTTCCTGCTTCATTAATTCAATTCTTCTGGAAAAGAGCCTGAATGTTCAAGTTACAGGGGGAACCCAAGGGAAAAAAGCAATGACCTATATTGTTTGGAGAGTCTATTGGAAACCCCTGACCATCAACTCAAAGGAAGATTTCTTGTACATGGAGAATTTGTGACTTTTAAATTAAAAAAGGGTATTAAAGAGATTAAATTAAAGGGGTAGCAACAGATGTGAAAAGACATATTGTGAAAATAGAGAAATTGGCTAAACAACTCCTGAGGCCTAGTTGCATCTATATTCTGCCTTTTCTAGTTCCTATTTATAATTATGAATGAAAATTATTTCATGTAACAGTGCTTCAGTTTCCTCTTGTACAAAGCAGAAATAGAGTCATCTATCTAATTTAATAGGATTAGTGGTAAAGTAAACCTGTCAACATATACATATTTAAAATGGTATTTAAAATGCAACAATTCCACTATCATTGTTAATTGTTATTTTAAAAGCCATTTTGCTTTTGTTATTGTCTTCACTGTACTAGAAATGATCAAATTTAAATAGAGAGAATACATGTCTATCTAATACATAACCAAGTAATGGTACAATCAAAATGGAAAATAAGTCACACTTTAAAATATTGCATTTCATTTCATGGTTCACCATTCTGAATCCAAAAGGCACCTGTTCTTAGAATTGTAAAAATGTTCTTATATATTTGCAATTGTACACATGTAGGAAGAGAGTCCATTTTCTCTTTCAAATACTTTTTCTATCATTTCTATATTCTATCCTTTGCTTAAAACTGCTTACAAAATAGTGTGATGCTTTAAAATCTCTCATAAAAACAAGGAGCGTTGGAAGAGGTCTCTTACTAGTTCCCGGCTTCTCAGCCCCAAAATAATCACACAGAAACTGTACTAATTAAATAACTGCTTGGCCCATTAGCTCTAGGTTCTTATTGGCTAACTCTTAAATATTAAATTAACCCATCTCCATTAATCTGTGCATTGCCACAAGGCCATGGCCTACCAGCAAATTTCACCGTGTCTGTCTCTGGCAGCAATTCCATGGCTTTTCCTTGACTCTGGCCCCCTTCTCCCAGCATTCAGTTTAGTTTTTCCCATCTACCTAATTTCTGCCCTATCAACAGACCAAAGCAGCTTCTTCATTAACCAATGGTATTCACAGCATACAGGGGGGGAATCCCACATCACCTACCCTTTTCTGTTTAAATAAAAAAGGAAGGTTTTAACTTTAATATAGTAAAATTACATATAACAAAGCAGGTATCAAGAATTATAGTTACAATATTTATATCTACTTTATCTTTTAGTATAACTAAGGAAAACTATATTATTACTGTATATTCTTCAACTCCATCAAAGACTCCAGAAGGATATAATATTACCTAAGTAAACAGGAAATGCAATGTAAGCAACTTCGAAATTTCTAGAAATGACAGAGACATCTTGCTACCTGGACACTCACCCAAAGTTCTTCTGTACCATTGGGACATCCGTCTTCAGCCCACAGGCCCATAGTCTCCAACAGACTTTTCCATGAAGCAGGAAATTTGAAGTTCTGTTCTGCCTTGTAATGGCAAAGTCCGTAAGTTGCTTTCTTTTGTGTCCTGAAGAATGTCTGGCAGACTCATGTAGCAGGAACCCTGAAGGACCATCTCACCTTTAGGCAAGTTTGGCAGTCATATTTCTGTGAGCCTGCATGTTCACTTTATATGGCATAACATCAAGCAGGTCAGGCAAGAGCAGTTTCTTACCCAAATGACTAGCAAACTCCATGAGGAATCTCTTCAATGCCCATCTTCCTCTTGAAGTAATTGGTGCTGACAGGAGCAGATGCTCCTGACTGTCATATAAAGTCCTAAGTTCTTAAAACATTTTAAATGTCATATTCAAACGGTCTCTAAAAGATTTGAAGAATACCAATCTAAATGAAATATATATCTACATATCTAGGAAACCTAACCAACATGACTACAAGCTTGACTATTATAGATGTCTATCTATTTACATATATTTCTTAATTATACATTATATTTTTAAATGAACTGCACAATCACAATACCTTAATCAAGAACAGAAATATACTTATAACAAGAATGATCTTAAACTTGTATCAATAAACCAAGATCTATACCAATACAAATCTCTATAGCATATGTAAGAATGTAAAGAAACATTTACAAACAATATTTGGGAATATGGACATAGTTCTCTTCAAACTGCTTCCTGCTGTTTATTGAGTGAAGTAATTTTTTGAGGGGTGTNGGAAGGTTTTAACTTTAATATAGTAAAATTACATATAACAAAGCAGGTATCAAGAATTATAGTTACAATATTTATATCTACTTTATCTTTTAGTATAACTAAGGAAAACTATATTATTACTGTATATTCTTCAACTCCATCAAAGACTCCAGAAGGATATAATATTACCTAAGTAAACAGGAAATGCAATGTAAGCAACTTCGAAATTTCTAGAAATGACAGAGACATCTTGCTACCTGGACACTCACCCAAAGTTCTTCTGTACCATTGGGACATCCGTCTTCAGCCCACAGGCCCATAGTCTCCAACAGACTTTTCCATGAAGCAGGAAATTTGAAGTTCTGTTCTGCCTTGTAATGGCAAAGTCCGTAAGTTGCTTTCTTTTGTGTCCTGAAGAATGTCTGGCAGACTCATGTAGCAGGAACCCTGAAGGACCATCTCACCTTTAGGCAAGTTTGGCAGTCATATTTCTGTGAGCCTGCATGTTCACTTTATATGGCATAACATCAAGCAGGTCAGGCAAGAGCAGTTTCTTACCCAAATGACTAGCAAACTCCATGAGGAATCTCTTCAATGCCCATCTTCCTCTTGAAGTAATTGGTGCTGACAGGAGCAGATGCTCCTGACTGTCATATAAAGTCCTAAGTTCTTAAAACATTTTAAATGTCATATTCAAACGGTCTCTAAAAGATTTGAAGAATACCAATCTAAATGAAATATATATCTACATATCTAGGAAACCTAACCAACATGACTACAAGCTTGACTATTATAGATGTCTATCTATTTACATATATTTCTTAATTATACATTATATTTTTAAATGAACTGCACAATCACAATACCTTAATCAAGAACAGAAATATACTTATAACAAGAATGATCTTAAACTTGTATCAATAAACCAAGATCTATACCAATACAAATCTCTATAGCATATGTAAGAATGTAAAGAAACATTTACAAACAATATTTGGGAATATGGACATAGTTCTCTTCAAACTGCTTCCTGCTGTTTATTGAGTGAAGTAATTTTTTGAGGGGTGTGCAAGGAGACCTTTCAGAGTGTCATTATCCATCAAACCACATTAGCCTGGCATGAATTCACAGGTTCTCATCCTCTGTGGAAGCAAAAGAAGAATCTCTTTTCCAAAGCAACATATCCTTGCACTCAAATTCTGAAATAAAGATATCTTTATAGTATGCATGCTGATTTAACTTAGCAGCCCATACAATGAAATGTCTCTTTGTACATAGCTCCTTCACAGAGTTTTTTAAGTTTCTTTTGTGTTATTATATGTATTAGGAGATTCTTTGTATATTTCATCTTTATGTGGCTTGTTTTTACTCTATTATTTTTAATATTTATTTTATTACCTTTATTCCTTTAATCTATGACTGTCTGTACTCTTTTATATTACATTTACTGTCTCTCTCTCCCACATCTACACACATTTATTCAAAACTGTGACCCATTTAGAGGTCTTTTCCACATGAATTTGTCTTTATTGTGTATTTATAATTATTTTCTGACCAGGACTGCTTCTTAAACTGCTAAGAGCTTCTTAAAAACTTAAGCTGGGGCATTGCTAGAGCAAATACGGCCTTACCTGCTTGCTCTGCCCAGTGCAACATGGTGGGGTTGTTTGTTGCCACTGAGAGCCATGTTCACAGCCCTATTTTTAGGCACACAGCCAGTTTATGTCACCATTATGCAAGTTGTAGCATTCTGTTCACAAACCCAATTTAAATGCTTGATAGTCAGACTTTGTCAGAGCTTGTGCTGACAACATGGCCCAGCAAGCCGCAGTTTCAAAACAGCATGGCTTTTTCTCTACTATCACTGAATCAGGAAAACCTCTCTTAAAGGAGCCATGCCTCTGCTTGCTTCTAGCATATAGAGCCCACCCAAGAAAATGCTGCTATCAAACTGTGCTTAACTCTGTTTTTTTCTGTCTAGCATTCCCTTTTAAGCTTTCTTAGGTTTTATGTGGATGTAGCTAGCACATGTTGGAGTGCCGATTTGTTGTAAGAAGCCCCTTATTAGTTCCCAGCTGTTCAGTTCCGAAATAATCACACAGAAAGTGATTAATTAAATCACTGCTTAGCCTATTAGCTCTATATTTTTATTGGTTAACTATTACATATTAATATAACCCATTTCCATTAATCTGTGCATCACCACAAGGCCATGGCCTACCAGCAAAGTTTCAGTGTGTCTGTCTCTGACAGCAGCTCCATGGCTTTTCCTTGGCTCTGGCCCCCTTCTCCCAGTATTCAGTTTAGTTTTCCCCACCTACCTAATTTCTTCCCTATCAACAGACCAAGGCAGCTTTTTTTTATTATCCAATGGTATTCACAGCATACAGAGGGGTATCCCACATCAAATGAGCATGGAAAACACACATTTACAAGTAAAATACAGACTGAGAAGGTTTTACTTAGTAATATATATTACTAAATATATGTGCATATATATAGATATGTGTGTATGTATGTATATATGCATTATTTATATATTATACATATATATTAATAAAAAAGAAACCATGAATTTGAAAGAAGGATATATGGGAGGGTAGGAGGGAAGAATATGGAAAGAGAAATGATATAATTACATTATAATCTCAAAACATAAAAGTATTTTAAGATGGTAGACTGCTGATAAATATGAAGATATTGATACTGCCATTGAGGTAAAGAATTTTAGCAAAAAATAAAAAGCAGGAATATGGAAAGATAGGACCTACTTCGGATCAGAAGCATCACCATTCTTTTAGTATATATAAAATACCTAGATTTTTATTCTATATGAATTGGAAAGCCAAGACAAATATAAGCAGAAGAGTAGCATCACCACATTAGTTTTCACTCTTTTCTCTCTCTTTTGTTTGAGACAGATTAAAGAGGAGAGCAGAACTGATACTATGTTAAAGTCATATAAATAGATACAAGGTAGAAGTAATTATCCTCCACATCACATAGTATCAGACTGTGAGCTCCATTTTTCCCAAAAAAACAAAAATGGGATTTGTTTAAGATTAAGACCCACACAACATGAATGGTTATTGACTAGTTGGGAATATGTAGAATTTGGCATGTGTAGAGAAAGAACGGAAGATAAGAACCTAGATTTGAAGTCTCTTGGGTTTCATCCAAAGCTCTTACTATTTCTCTAAGCTGTTTACTCTTCACTGCTGCTGCTATTAGCTTGTGCTGGACCTCTTCCATGGCACAGGAGCCTGTTCTTTCAGTAAAGTATCCTGTGTATCTTCCTTGTCTCTGTGATTACATTAAGAGACTGCAAGCTGGGATTGCAACTTCTCTCTTTCCTTTATATCCAGAAATGCTCATTTAGAGAAGCATTCCTGAAAGTTAGCCATCCTGAACCAGGAGCTCTTATGGTCATTGGGTGGCTTGGACATCAGCACAGGAATTGAGGAAGGTGCCTGCTACACCTAATGTAGTTTTCTAGGACCCATATAAGTGTCTCTGTGGGAAATCTCGGCAAATGCTGTGATTCCAGCTACCCTGGGGGCTTTGCCCAAACAGAGAGTGCTCTTGGCTAAGCCTCCAGTCCTTCCATTTCTAAACTTTGTGTATTTCAACAGAAATCTGATCTTGACTCTGATTCATTTACACTTAAATCATCCAAGGACTCTGTTGTAAGAGTGAATTCAGCTCCAAAAATGTCTTATAAGCGTTGGTTATAAAACTCGCTAAGATTCTGTGAGATAAAAAAATTTTACTTCCTTTTTCTTTGAAACAAGATATTGTGACTTTGCCAAGAGCAAATGGATTTCCAACCTCAAAGGGGTCATGTTTGGTTCAAAAGTCAGAAATTATGGAGCTTAAAGGCCCAAGTACATTCTTCAAAAATTGGCAATAATGAATCCCAGGGGATGGGAGGAATGATAAATCTTAGAAGCATCCATTCTACCCTTTTGGTTCAAAGCCTTAAAGCCTTAGGACTTTTGTCCCTTAACTGAGTAATTGGGGCCATGAGACAGCACACTGCTACAAGTTACCAACAAAATTAGGCAGAAAAACATTTCCCATTTTGAATAAGTGCCTGACAGTTCAGAGTGCTTTTCACAGTTTTTCCTTTCACTTAGTCCTTCAATGGTTCTGATGTCTAGAAATAGTGCTTCTTGATGTATTGGAGCCTTAGGGAATGTTGGTTGATATATCTCATATGTAACACATATAATATTTTTCTTTTATAATTAACTGTATATTTATTTTACAGTTTTCCTACTCATGATTCTCCATATTTAAATATACTGTGACTATATCAAAGGCTGAAATGTGTGTCATGTGTTTCTCAACAGCTTAACTCACAGTCAGACACAGGAGAAGACGATCTATGAATAAGCATTGGAAAGATATAATACAGGTAGAGCTTGAATCTGTGACCAAATAGAGACATGAATATGTGAGAATGTATCCTGTGAATGTAGAGTTTTAGAAAACCGGAGGACTTCATGAGGTCTCACCAAGTGAATATGTTGCTATCAGAATTAAAAGGTTATGTTATGTGTATATGTATATCTACGGATACATTACAATTATATTATCCTATGTCTGTGCTTAGAGATTGATCATAAAAGCATGTTTAAAAATTCAAAGGTAATAAACATAAATAAAAAATTTCAAAATTTATGGTTTTGGATCTGGGTTACCTCACTCAGATTTATTAGTTTTAGTTCCATCCATAGGTAAATCCTGTGAATTGCATAGTTTTATTTTTTTTCTTACCAGCTATTATAATACTCTACTGTGAAAATATACCATGCTATCATTTATCCATTCATCAGCTAGACTCTTTTTATTTCCTGGCTATTAAGGAAATGAGCAGTGATGAAACATAAATGACTAATATTCTGATCAGATTTTAGATAGATATGGGGAGAATGCTACTGAGCAATATAGGAAAGACCATTCTTACTACAAAGTGATGACAAATATGGATAAACTATGGTCAGATTTTAGTGTTTTATGGAAGATAAAATTTGCAATAAGTGAAATTGGACTTTTGAAAGAAAATATCTTTTGAAAAGTGATGAATAAGCTGCTTATCCCTCTACACGGCTAAAAATAAAATGTGAGAGGAGAGAAGTGATTTAAGAATTGAAATGTTGATTGCAAGCAAGGCCAAAACTTAAGAACTTGGAAAATCTGTAGCCTACCTATGAGTTGCTAAGAAAGCCCTGAGTAAATGTGTAAAGAGCAGATGAAGTTCTGTGTAAAGGCGTATTGTTTGACATAAGGTGGCCATGCAAGCGCCAAGGCCTCTGACCTATAGTAATTTAACAGATCCTCCTTCCCCTCATAGGTCAGACTCAGAGAAAACTGGCAAAAAGCAGCCCTCTGGTCCAAGTACTAGTGTTTACATTAGTGTTTACAAATGTTTAGCTAATGTGCCCCAAAACTAACAGCTGAAGCTTCTTCCTCTAAAATATTTGCAATTTGACACTGCTCACCTACAGAGACTTCCTATCTAGGAAGACTACCTAACGTATCACCCCTGTGATACACATAGTAAGTATCCTGAGGTTTCATATTGCTGTGGTATTGATGCCACTACATCAGAATGCTGACATTCCACCTGACTCCAACTTTTCTTTGTATATCCAAGTCATTTCTTCAGTGTCACTGTTTTTTCTTCACTCACTAGCCACTCCTAGTCAGGTTTCCAGAATCAAGCTGGATACCTTACGTACACATAGTGCAAAAGAAAACAAAAGTCTATTTGGGAGGAAACATAAAAAAGCAATGAAGTATGCCATTAAAAGTTAGGGCCTATTCATTGAGACAGCCAGGAGATTAGGCAGTCATCCATACATAAGCTAGACCTTTACATAAACATAATGGAAGCCTGACTCTAAACATTTGGAGATCATCCAAGCTTTCTTCTTCTTCTTCTTCTTCTTCTTCTTCTTCTTCTTCTTCTTCTTC
>LOEQ01007911.1:0-29314 GCA_001685075.1 Bramus lutescens
CCATGAGACATTGTAATACATAGAAAGAGTAATTATTACAAAAGTATTTTACTGGAAGAAAAGGTAACATATAACAGAAAAGTAATTTTATTAATTTCAGTTTATGAGGGAACATAGGAATTCTGTTATTATATTAAATTGGAACATCTTAATAACGTTTTCATCAATGTTTTTAACAGAAGCCATTCTGAAAATCTCCAAATACAATTGCTTAACAAAATAAAATGGACATATTCACTCAGCACCATCAATTTGCCTGGATGACTCACTTGGGTGACTCTTCATTTGGTAGTGCTGAATCCAGAAGCTGTGTCTAATTCTTGCTTCAAGACATACCACGTGGCGTTTCTACTCACATTCCATCGGATTGTACTGATCATATGCCATGTGTAACTGTAGGAGGAGCTGGGGAACACAGAGAGCATATGGATAATGACCTCTTGTTCTATGCTGCAATGAACACATTTTCCTTTACCTAGATGAATAAGAAATGATAGGCAAAAAGACAAATAAAACAATCATAATCCTTAACAATTAAACGTTTTTCTTGTACTTACATGTAAGTGTATTCCTCTCCCCTCATCAAGGAAGCTTTTCTTGCAACAGGCACTGCAGAATGCCACCAGTCAGTCTGCATTCTCACCAATGCAGAGTTGTTGTGAAGCCTAGTCACAGTGGATACATCTACATAGTATTTGTAGACCTCAGGTTCAGGGAACATTGCAAGCAAGAGGGGGCAGAAAGACTGTAAGAGTCAGAGGACTAGGAAACTTTTGTGAGATTGTGTCTCCTAAGAGTGTCAGAAGCCAGCATCTCACCAAAATGAGGGCCCAAATGTGAGCTGAGTGATGAGGACATAGTTATGCAAACATGGACTGTGAAAATCTCACAGGGCCTCAATTTTATACAAAAAACCATAGGCAACTAAGGAATATTGGACATGGAAGAAATAGTCTTCAGGTAAGGACACACCGATTGGTTATCCGAAGCCAAAGGGTTAGTCCTAAAAATGTACATACGAGTAACATTATACAGACTGAGCAGGTTAGATTTAGGAAAATATATCCTATATCTATTTCTAAATATATATTCTAAATATATATCTTATATGCATTCCTAAATATATATTCCTAAATATAAATTGCATTACATTTCTCCAGCTAACTGCCCATCCACTCCTCCCAAGAGTTAAGGGCTCCCACTGGAAGTCAACAAAGTCTGGTACATTAAATTGAGGCAGGGCAAAGCCCCTGCCCCCCAGAAATGCAGTTGTTTGTAATAAAAGGTTTAATTAGAAAAACAAATAAAGGTATAATAAAATGCAATATCTTGTAACCACGCCTAAGAGGATGCAGCTGAACAGAGGGACTTAAAGATTTCAGAAATAGACTCTAGACTTGGTGGTTGAGAGATAAGGAAATAGGGGCTAAACACCCAAAATGCTCACTGGAAGAACCACTGAAGAAAGGATGTCCATGGCAGGAATAAAAAAAAAAATTCTGCACACTTGTGTGGACAAACAGATGATTGCTTCTTCTACANNNNAAAATCGTTATTTAATATCAAATATCTATAAAATCAAGTAAAAAGATAGAAAAAGAAACGGGAAAAGATGACGCAGAAAAGAAGAGAAAGGATTAAAGAAAGGAAGAGAAATATTATTTCATCTAGGATATTACCTATATAGTAAGTTTCAGTCTTAAGCATTCTAAGTCTATATGATATAAGAAACTCACAAACCCTTAGATTTTAACTTTCTTAATGCCTCTATGAGTTGGTAGTATCAGATGTTCAAATCATGCCCAAGGAGAAAGTTCCAGCTGCCTGTGAGTTACTATGTAAGAACTCCCAGCTCCTCCTCTAGCATCATGTCTGTCTGTATTCTTCCATGTTTTCTGCCATGATGATAGTGGACTAAACCTCTGAATTATAAGTGAGCCACCACAATTAAATGTTTTCCTTTATCAGTGTTGTCATGGTGTCTTTTTACAGCAATAGAAATGCTAAGACATACCCACAGACACAACTCCTACAGTTCTCACCCCTCATCAAAGGAACATCTCTTTCAAACAGATGGATACCATTCCAGAAGATGACAACGAATCAAAGCACAGAGTTATGGTCCCAATAGAAACACCCGCAAAACAACTCCTGCATGTGAGACTGAGGGAACATTTTAGAAGATAAAATAGAAAGACTGTAAGAGACAAAGAATCTTCTGTGAGACTATGTCTCCCAGAAATATCGGATCTAAACCCACAAAGTGTCATTTACATAATTGCCTAAACAAAAACTGAATAAGAAAAATAGAAACAGACATGTTAAAGCAGATGGGGAAAAGGTCATAAGGCCTCAACTCTGAACAAAGAACCACAAACATCTAAGAAATGATAAGAATGGAAGAAACAGTCTTTTCTAGGGAAGAACACAGCAACTGGTTATCCAATACCAAATGGTCATCCCTGAAAATACGCACACAAGCAACATTATGCCACCTGAGTAGTTACATTTGGGAATATCCATTATATGCATATATGCATATAACAACAATAAATAAAAGAAGAGACCATGAACTTGAAAGAGGACATGGAGGTATATATAAGAGGGTATGGAGGAATGAAAGGAAAGAGGAAATGCTGCAATTATACTATAATCTCAAAAATAGAAAGAAATAAAAAATTGAACTTAATGGCACATGTCAAGTATACTGTTAATTAAATCACTATATAGAGAAGAGCTACTATGCAGACAGAATAACAAGAATTAAAAAAAGATAATTTAAGAAACAAACTTGTTTCATAAGGAAAATGCTTTTATATCAATATTCTAGACTTTCTTCATTTGCTCCTTATTTACATGCCCCCACCCATTTCATCCATAGTGAATCCTTGCTTCTGGAACCACTGACGCAGGAGACATTCTCTTCTCATTTCCCCATATTGCCTTTCTGTGCATAGTTGGGGTTAACTTGCTTCTCTGCAATATTTGTCACAGATGTGTTGATTTGTGACCCTTCAACTCATGTCACAAAGGCCAAATAGCCCTCATTATTCTCTGGGTTTTGCTCTTGTCCTTCTATAATCAGTCTTTTACACATCACATAAGCTACTATTATTAATTACTATTTATTGAAATAATGGAAGAATAAAATTATGACAGTATACTCAATAGTATTAAAATGTCTACAAACTACACAGGTTATATTTAGAAATATATTTAAATTCCTATATATAAGTATATATACATATACATAACATATACTATATGTAGTATCTATATTAACATATTATATTAATACTAACATATAGTATATATTGACACATGTGGTATATACATGTGTATGCTATATTAGTATATGTACCAATATATACTATATTAGCATACTTATATATGTGTGTTTTTATACATTCACATATACATACATATACACAAATGCAATAACAGCCATGAATTTAAAGGAAAATTGTGAAGGGTATATATGAGAGCTTGGAGGGAAGAAAGGGGAAAGAGAAATATTGTATTTATATTATAATCTCAAAAAATCTTGACATGAAATGATATTGAATGTGTTCTTTTCTTGGGGTTTACTTTTATAGAACATTCTGTGCAGTTTCTCTGTTGATGTATGAATGAATCCTAGGCCAGGTACTCATAGTTCCAACTTTTAAACAGAAAAGAAGCAAACTTAAGTATACATAAATTTCTAGGCAAAAATTTCTTTAAAAAGGAGGATAAACTTGAAAGTCAAGCAGATTTCAAAATAATGTAATACAATTTTAAAACCTATTTAAATGAAAACCATAATGTTTTATTTTGACAAAAGAATGTGGGATTATTCTGGGAAGAAGGCAAGTTTTTTTCTAAAGAGAACAAAAGTTTTCTATATATTTAAGAAGGAACACTGCAAATTTCAGTGTTTTTATAATTTAAGCTCATGGAAAAATCAAGATTGAAAATAAATGTTTAAAAGTTCTTACTCTATAAAAAATGTCTAAAAGCAAATTTTGACTATTTTAAAAAGAATGTTTTGTTAACCAGAAGAATTTTTATTATAAACTAACTAAAATCAACTTCTATTTACATAGGTAATGCTGTTTGTTCATCTTCAAATTACACCAATTTAATATAAATGAGCTACCCTTGACATATTTGCACTCACAACCCACTCCTGTGCCAAGACAGTGAGGAGCGCAACCAGACTGTGTCTGTACTTCAGAACCTCCATGTGAAATTCCTGTAATCAGTGTCACAGCCAGGCAACTGGCACCCCAGAGCCTAAATTTGTAATAAAGGAATAAGTGCTCTGTGTATTCATTTTAAATGGAAACCTACCATCAATAAATATAAAAAATAATGGACCATAATTTTATTTCGTTGTCATTGATGAGAAAGAGGTAAATTTTAACATTTGTTTTTTTATTATTTATTTTGTTGAAAATAATTTTTTTCATACAGTATAGTCTAATCAAGGCTTTTACTCCCAAAACTCCTTCCAGATCCTCCTCACTTCACCACCCACTCAAATCCACACCTTTTCTCTCTTTCTAAAGATATTGATGTTAATTTTTATGTACTATCTTTTCAACAAACTTCTATAGGTCAGGATCAACTACTCCACATTTCAAATACAGAGGTCTGAGGGAGCTAGTATGACATTAGAAACATGGGACAAAAGCAGTAGCTAAAGTTTATAAAATCTTGTTTTAAATTTTAAGATATTTCATTTTGATCATATTATTTCCCTTCCCCTCAAGTCCACCCAGGTGCTCCAAAACTTCTCTATTTTCCTACCCACCCAACTTTGTGCTCTCCCTCACTAAAGAAAAGGAAACACTCAAAACCAAGCTTAAAAAAAAGACAAACTTAAAAAATTCAAAATAAAACAAAAAGCACACAACAGCAGCACCAAATACAGCTAAACCAAAATACAACCAACTAAACAAAGAAACATGGAGACAACTATTTCTGGCCCAGGGGCCTGTAATGAAATGCGGTGATGTAACAAATAACATTTAATGAGAACGGGAACAAACTGATTTTTCCCTTTCCTAGAAAGTATCAATCGCAAAGTTTTTTTGGTTAGGGGTGCTATTCTGTGTGCATTTATCTTTCTTGGTGCTGGGATTTTTGTCTAGTTCAAACATCTGTAGATATTGTATATCCCATTAAAGTACCTGTGAGTTTATATGGGCATCCGTCCTGTTGTGTCTGGAAGATGTGTGGCTTGGAGTCATTTATCACCTCTGGCTCTTACAATCTTTGTGCCTCCTCTTCCCCATAGGTCTCTGAATCTCAAAGGGAGTGGTTTGATAAAAAAAAAAAAACTCCCATTAAATCTGTGTGCTCCAGAGTTTCCTTCCCTTGGCATATTGACCATTTGTGAACCTCTTTGTAAATTACCATCTATTATAAGAAGAAGCTTTTCTGATCAGGACTGAGGAATACACAAATCTATGGGTAAAGTTTTTTTGTCATTAGAAGTCATCATATTTGCTATATACCTTTTACTTTCTTATGCACCTTTGTGGAACCATGGTACTAGGTTTGCCACGAAGACCATGACCTATCTAGGTTTATGTTCTTGGCCACTTTGGCAGTGTTAGGTATTGGTTCTATCTCATGGAGTGGGTCTTAAATCCAATCAAAAAGTGATTGGATGGTCCCACAACATTTGTGCCACTGTGACAGCAGCATATCTTGCAGGCAGGTCGCTGTTGTAGGTCACAAGTTTCGTAGCTGGGTGAAACTAAGGACTCCTTTTTTCATCTGATACCATGGAAAGTAGCACCATGGATGCTGGTTAGGAGAGGTAAAGCTTCACTTCAGGATACAGAACAATGAAGCAAAAGAATTTAGAGAGAGAGACACATTCTACCTGGGTTTGCACTCGTGATGTGAGCAATTTTACTTGGGAAGTAGCCAGATTTTGCTTGAAATCCGTTCAGAAATATGCCCCCATATAAAATGCTTTCCAGTATGTACAGTTAAGAGTTCAATCACAAAAGTCAATTGACTCACAGCTGCTGAGAGTCCAGTTCTACAGAAATCCAAAAACCTCTGGCCTCCATGAACACCTACACCCACATGCATCTACCCCTGCATACTAGTAATACTAATTATTACAAACATGTAGTAATAACAGGTAAAAATTCAAACAATCATGTTTGTTGCTCTCTCTTTAGTCACCATCTGCATAAATTGGGGAGAGGGATTATTGTGTGTGGGGGTGTGTGTTTCTTTGCTTATTTTATCCTATAAATATTTTATACTTATTTTATAAACATAGTTATTAAAAGCTGGTTCAAGCTCATCTGAGAATTAGTGATAAAATGTTATTTTCCACTCCTTTAAAATTATTTATTTTACATTGGAAATATTACTCCAACAATCCTAAGCAATATAAAATTTCTTTGGTTTCTATGTTTCTATCTGTGATTTGTGAAATTAAATCTGAGTAAAAGAAAGAGCTTTGCTCTCTTTTCCTCCGGAGCACTACCGATTGTCATCATGGTTTGCTGCCCTGTCCGGTGTTACCGGTATTGTAAGAACAAGCCGTATCCAAAGTATCACTTCTGTCGAGGTGTCCCTGATGCTGAAATCCGCATCTTTGACTTGGGACAGAAGAAGGCAAAAGTTGATGAATTCCCACTTTGGGGCCAAATGGTGTCAGATGAATATTAACAACTCTCTTCCAAAGCTCTGGAGGCTGCCCGTGTTTGTGCCAACAAATACATGTTAAAGAGTTGTGGCAAGAATGGCTTTCATATTCGAGTGAGGCTTCACCCTTAACAAGATGCTGTCCTGTGCTGGGGCTAACAGGCTCCAGACAGGTATGCGTGGTGCCTTTGGGAAGCGCCAGGGCATAGTGGGCAGGGTTCATATTGGCCAGGTCATCATGTCCATCTGGTACTAAGGTGCAGAATAAGGAACATGTGATTGAGGCTCTTCATAGAGCCAAGTTCAAGTTCCCTGGCCACCAGAAGATCCACATCTCAAAGAAATGGGGCTTTACTAAGTTTAATGCAGATGAATTTGAAGACATGGTTTCTGAGAAGCAATTGATTCCTGATGGCTGTGGGGTTAAACGTCTTCCTAATCGTGATCCCCTGGACAAATGGCGAGCACTACACACCTGAGGGCTTCCACGGTGCTCTTCTGTACCCTACCAAATCATGTTCAGTAATAAATCTCACATCCAGTCTGGAAAAAAAAAAAGAAAGAGCTTTGCTACTTCCTAGATACTTGATCTCATGAATGATCAATAGATTCAGGTTCCCTGTAGTTTAGAGAAAGTAAAGATATCGAATAATGGCACTGTACTTGCTACCATCGGGCCAAAATTTACACAGGCTTGGTTCTATAGCAAGTTCTACATGTCTCCCTCTACTTTGAAATGTCTCAGCAAATATTTCATTTTACTTTTCTTTATATCCTCTTGCTGGGTTCTTTAACAGAAAGGGCGGGGGCAGAGCTGGACCTGCCCAAATTTCCCTGGGACTGAGTGGGATGGTGGGTGTTGGACGACCCAGACCTTCCCCATAGCCACCTGGGAGAAGCACACACACCAAGTCCGGAGTCTGTCAAAGCAAGACCATATTAATTGTATCAGGCAGGAACTAATATAAGCTGAGATAGGGGGTGGAAAGCCTCAGATGGATGGAGGAGGAGCAAGGAACAAGGGCCAATAATATTCTGCCACATTAGCAGCGGCTGGCCAGAGGTGGCTGGCCTACCTATGTCTAGTAGCCAGAGACAGGTGTCTGAACTCCAGCTAGACCGAGGAANGGCCTACCTATGTCTAGTAGCCAGAGACAGGTGTCTAAACTCCAGCTAGACCGAGGAAGTTACACTAGGCCTCACCAAACTCAAGTTAGGCTCAGGAAGTTACACTGAGACTCATGCCCAGGCCTGATGAGGTCCAACATACTCCATCCCAAGCCTAATGAATACCAAGAAAGAAGAAAAAATATTGCCTA
The DNA here is from genome assembly GCA_001685075.1 of Bramus lutescens. Lineage (NCBI taxonomy): Eukaryota > Metazoa > Chordata > Mammalia > Rodentia > Cricetidae > Bramus > Bramus lutescens. Next base: position 7,977 of record LOEQ01007911.1, read on the forward strand.
AAGTTGCTTTCCAACATTAAAAATTGAAGTGGGTTGCTAGTATTAAAAATTATATCTCAATACTAAGATGGCTATTGGCTATGTGAACAGTGCTAGCCAAAATAATACTATACAGCAACAGCTCTTTCAGAACTACCATAATCATGCAACTGAACACATGTCTAACTCCTAAAGCACTTAATCATTGGAAGACTGATTAATGGCACCTGGCATACTTACAACTAAAAGAAACATGTAGCTGTGCGGTGGTGGCGCACACCTTTAATCCCAGCACTCAGGAGGCAGAGGCAGGCGGATCTCTGTGAGTTTGAGGCCAGTATGATCTACAGAGCAACTTCCAGGACAGGCTCCAAAAGTAAAGAGAAACCCTGTCTCGAGAAAGAAAAGAAAGAAAGAAAGAAAGAAAGAGAGAGAGAGAGAGAGAGAGAGAGANNAGAAAGAAAGAAAGAAAGAAAGAAAGAAAGAAAGAAAGAAAGAAAGAAAGAAAGAAAGGAAAGAAAGAAGCTCATAAGCATATTAAGTTATTACTATTTTAGTGAATCATGACAGTTCTTTAGACTCCATACAAATCCTTTACTGGGTTAAGAATTTAGGGATATTTTAACTGATTATAGGCTTTTTTCATATCAATGATATCATTTTCAGGACAAAAAATTTAATTTTGATTTAGTTTAACTATATGCCCTACATGTTTTTTTTGGGTGTGTATCTTTTACGTCACATCAAATGAATATTACCTAATCTATGGTTTATGGAATATGTTCTTCATTTGCTTGGTTTCCCTGTGATCTTTATGTAAGTTCACCTCTCATATTTCAGCTTTTGGCTTCATCTGGAGGGACTGCTGTGACATGAGAGAGAAAGAACTCCCTTATCAACCAAATACAAAAAGAAAGAAATTGAAATCGAAACATTCATTACCATTTGTTGCAACTGTTTTTTTCTGTATCAGAAAGAATGACAGGGATATAGATAAAAGAGAATCTTGCACAGTTTGTCAGTTTGTGAGAATGTAATTTAACTCAGCCATCATAGTAAACAGACAGGAGATGCTTCAATAAATTGAAGTAGCATACCTACATGATACAATAATCCCAACACTGGGCAGATAGCATAAGTAAGTGAAATCACCCAGTGGGAGAGACTTCTGTGCTACAATGTTCATTGGAGCACTGCTCACATTAGGTAAATGAAACAAATTGATGTAAATGAATAAAAGATATATTGACTTCCTTTATTCGTTTACATCAATTTATATATATGAAGAAATACCATTCAGTCATAAAAACCTGAGGTGCTGTCATTTTTGATGCCATGATGTAAGTGAAGTAGACCAGGGACAGAGATAGAACTACTGCATCATCTCCATTCATGTGGAATACATAAAACAGTTGGTCTTGTAGATGGTAAAGAGCAGTGTGATGATTTCCAGAGGCAATGGGGAGAAAAGGCACAAAGGGGACAGAAAAAGCTCCTCAAAGGGTTATGCACCTCACTTAGAAAGGAGTTCTAATATGCTATTGTACAGCTGGGCAGCCACAGATGCAAAAATGTAATAATGATTCAGCAAGTTAGAAAAAGGAAATGAAACTTCTCAATATAAGCAATGAAGAATTTAAAAACACAGACATTCTCCCCTAATTTTAATACTGCACCACAATGTATGCATGTAAGAAGACATACATCACCCAGTTAACACATACAATTTTAATGTGTCTATAACATTAAAAGTCAAGGGGGAACAAACAGGGAAAAGTCTAAGAGGATTAAATCCTACCCAAAAGATAGTAGACAACTACAGAATGCTTAGAGTGACAGAAATAGGCTTCCCTTGGGAAGGGAACAACATCTTGTTTTCTAATATCAAAGGTTCAGCCCTGGAAATATGCATGCAAGTAACATTATACAGACTGAACACATTGTAGTTATGAGTGTAGGATTACAGCTGTATAAACATAGGCACATAAGAGCATAATAGCAATTAAGGAAAAAGATAGGTCATGAATTGGAAAAAGAACTAGGAGCACTACATGGGGATTTTGGAGGGAGGAATGGAAAGAGAAATGATTAATTATATTATAATTGTTATTGTTTTTATTCTTTGGGGGCCTGCCACTCACCTCCCGAGTAAATTACAAGAGGCTTATTCTTTCTTAAGAATGCTTGGCTTTATCTTGGTTTATATCTAGCCAACTTTCCTTAAATTATCCCATCTATCTTTTGCCTATGGGCTTATATTTTTCTCTGTTTCTGCATATCTTTTCTTGTTGCTGGCCCCTAGAGTCCTCTTCCTTATCCTGATTCTCAGTCTCCTCTTCCAAGATTTCTTTTTCTATTTATTCTTTCAGCCTGCCAGCCCTACCTATCCTTTTTCCTGCCTTGTGATTGGTCACTAAGCTCTTTATTAGAACAGTCAGGTGTTTTAGATAGGCAAAGAAACATAGTTTTACAGAGTTAAACAAATGCAACATAAAAATGTGCAACATATTTTTGCATCATTACACAAATATTCCACAACATAAACAAACATAACACATCTAAAAACAATATCCCACATTAGGTTGGAGCAGGATCAAGCCCTTCCCCCATGCATTAAGGCTGAGTATGGCACCTCACTATAGGCAATGAGCTCCAACAAGCTACCTTACGCACTAGGGATAGATCCTGGTCCTATTACCAGGGGCTCCTCAGATAGTCAAAGCTTTACCAATGTCTCCCACATATGAAAGGGTTAGTTTAGTCTCACGGAGGCTCCACAGCTATCAGTCTAGAGTTTAAGAGTTTCCATGTGCTTTGTTGATTCCCTATAGGAGCCCTTATATGTTAGGAGGAGTGAGTGGGAGCTGAGCTGTGGGAGCAACGGGTGGGCAGGATGAGGAATGGTAGGGAGAACTGTGGTTGAAATGTAAAATGAAATTCAAATAAAGTAAAAAAACAATAATCCACAATATATAACCCTAAAAATTAATTGAAAACAAAATATACAAACAATAATTTTAAAAATATCAATTGACTTCAAATGATAACAGCACACTGCCCTGTTTATTATAGCTTTGCTCTTATGTTTGACGTCAGTGACTGTGGATTGGCCAGGTTGGTTTGTCTTAGTCACAATTGCTTGTCACGTTTAGGCCTCTTGAATTCTATATGAATATATACATCATCCATATGATATGATATGAATATACACATCAACCCATGTAAAACAAAACAGGATTTGGGAGGCATTGTACTGGGACTATTGTATCACCCTCTGAAAAGTAATTTTTCAAGCTGTGACCAAGGGCTCCCCTTCCATTTCTGCAAGTTTTCTGTATGACATTCCTACTGTGTCCTATAGCTCTCAGTATGCAGGCCTCCTGAGTCCTCTCTTTTCCCTGATCCACTTTGTCACCCAGCAGCCTACACTAGATGGAGAACAGCATCAACACAGTAGTAAGAATTATTCTTAAAATTTCAGTGTTTGGATACTGTGTTACTTATAGATAGGTATGACACAAATCCTACAACCTTTCTGAATCTGTTCATCATTTCTAACATTATGTGAGTCTTCAGGACTTTGCTGCATTTACATTCTGACTCTTGTATTAATAGTTCTCTTAATATGTCAAGTCACAGCAAAATTTATTAGAACATAAAAGCATATTAGATTTTTCTTCCAAATCAACTAATGTTTTAACGCCACACTTTCAGATAAGAAACAATGTTTCAATACAACTTTTCATAGTCATTAAGAAAAAATCCTTCCCTTAAAAAAAGAATATTTAATATACAGCACAACTTAATGCTTTCTTTATTCTGAAAGAATGGAAAGTAACACTGGAAATAGTAACAGTGCTTGTCAAATCTTTTCAAAGCTAAAGAATGGATCAAAAGCCCTTGGGAATGCAGCACTCAGTAAATCTTCAGTGAATGAATGTAAAAAATGAATGACATGTGTAATAATACATCTACTGTGGCGAGTTCAGCTAAGAACACTCAGTAGATTTCCACCTGCAGTAGGAAATATCAGTGCAGAACAGAGGGCTGGCCTGCATTTTGGATTAAGTTGGACAAGTCGCAGTTTCACATGAATAGATGGAGAAATGGTAACAAAGATTACAGATTAGAAACTACTTTCTGTTGGCCTTGATCTCATGGTCTCAAGTGATCTTCCTGCCTCCACCTCCAAAGCATCTTAAAGCACAATTAAGCATAGGACAGCAAACCCTTAAAAGGAAATGGATGGACTTAAAGCCTGATTAACAGGAAGAGAATCATGCCTGGGACAAAAAAACCTAGCCAAGCTTCCTTAGCTAGTGAGGTTATACATCTTAAAGGAAAATCTAGTACCACCATTTTTACAGACCTACATAAAATTCCTAATTGTATTCCAGAATGTATTCTTATGCCTACAGATAAGTGTAGCTTTCGTCCCTCATTAAGGAGACTTCGCTTTGCAGCAGAGACGATTTTAGAAAAAATGTAACTGGCCATAAAGTAAAGATCAACCAATCATGGGTATATGTCTCCAGCACAACTCCTGTACCCAAGGTTTATGTAACATTGTAGAAGAGGGGACAGAAAGTTTATAAGAATCAGACCAGGAAGTCTGCTGAGATTTTCTGTGGTATTATACATTCCTTCTGTACTCTTTGAATATGTATTCCTTTCATTGGTTAATAATAAAAGCTGTTTGACTAATAGCCAGGCAGGATAATGTTAGGCATAAAAATCAAACTGAGCACCCAGATGAGCATGGGGTAGTCGAGAGAGATGTGATTCAGCCTCCCAAAAAACAAAATCCAGAGAATCAGTAAGCTATGGGCCGCATAGTGATGTGTAGATTTATAGAAATGGTTTAATTTAAAAGTAAAAGCTAGTTAGTAATAGCCTGACCTATAGGTCAAACATTCTGCAATTAATATTAAGCCTCTGAGTGATTATTTAGAAGTGGTTATGGGAAGGGTAGGACAGAGAAACCTTCTTTTACAGAGATAGTATCCTAGAAATGATAGGGTATCTTTAGCTATACCACCTTAACAATATGGTTGTCTAAACAAGACCCAACTGGCAATACAAATAGGCATGATAACATGTAATGAGAAAATGTCATCTTTAGAAAATCCCATCTTTAGACAAAGAACTACGGGTAACTAACAACTGCTGTCAGAGAGAGAATTAGTCTCTTTCAAGTATAAGCACCTTATGTAGTCACCTAATACAAAGCAGGCAGCCTGTAAATCATACAGATCCACAAGCAACACTAATTGTAGTGTTGCAATTATATAGTGTAACAATTATGAAAGCGACCATGGGTTTTAGATGGAGAGAAAAGGGACGTGGAGAGATTAGAGGGAGGGGAAATGGGAGGGGCTGAAGGAAGAACAGGGAAGAAGTGATATAAATAAAGTTTTATTCAAAATTTTAAAAAGGAAGGGAAAACAGAAAAATAGATCTTGAAATGTAAGTTAAAAGATCAACTGAAAACACCGCTTAGTGGGGTGTTGTTTCCTGTGTACAAAACACCGAGAAATAGACCAAATAAGTATTTGCTATAATATTTAAAATGTGGTCTGTTCTCCTTTGTAGGTGAGCAAGTGTCATCAGTAAACCCCAGGCTCCAACAGACTTTGTGACCACTGCATATCTATCACTTAACACCTACAGTCTGGGGTGGTAGAGCATATGAAATCTCTTCTGCCATAAGGATACATAGTTACATATCACATCAACAAACTATTAAATGAGTTCAATTTTCCTATCATGAGGAATAGATAATCCATATTGATATTGGTACTGGTATTAAAAGCTTTTCAATTGCTATATTTCCAAGAAAGTAACAATCTAACAGGATTTAGATATATAGAAACCCTTGGAGTTAGTTTCTAAAAAAGAATGACATATGGGCTCGCCTAATCTCTGTGCAGTACTGTAGGGGGTCAGGCCACACGTGTGCAAACATTCCGTACCACCAATGTCCCTACACAAAGTCATGCTTTGGAATTAGATTGGCCTGGTGTGTGCACACCCATGATGTGGCCCATATCTGGGAATGTGTATACCAGCCCACTCTGCCAGGCTTTGATTGTGCCTTTCCTTGGTATTCTTCAGGATGTGATTTAAACATTGTATATCGCAAGCCCAAAGTCCTTAACTTGGGGATATCATGTGACCAGAACAGTCTACTGAATGCAGTAGATACACTGCTGCACAAAAGCACAGCTTGGTCCTACAAGGGTTCATGTTGCAGAATAAAACAAAGCTACCAAAGATAGTAAGGATTCCCACAGGTGAATTGCTCAGGGGAAACCTGCCCTGACCCCCTCCCCACAGACATAAATCTGCAGGTCTGTGGGGAACATCACTGTGTCTACTTGCTTCACTACTATTACACTGCAAGGACATCATTAAATAATTAAGTCAACTATTTATACTTTAATCTCATGAAATAAAAAATATTTAGAATAAATATGGAAGACTTGAAACGTTCCCTTCAAAAGCGTGACATTAGGTTATAATAAATGAACTGGTCATATACAGTAATTTCAAGTCACTCAAGATGTGTAACTAAATTTAACAGTTTCACGCTGTCCTTAAAATTCCATCACAACCTGAGGCAATCATGGTAGCATTATGTACCAAGATATCAAGTTAAAAGTTGCAAACTCAATTTAGAACACAGACCAAACAGTGCTTCTGTCAAGCTGCATTTTACTGAGAAAAAGCTGTGGTTACAATTTAATCAATATGAATTCTAACTGGTACCATGCAATACATCACCCAACATTTACGGAAAGCATTCCTTGAGAATCCTCTGAGAACACAGCTTCTAGCGATAATGGGTCGTAAAGGAGTTTACCCTTTTCATAACACATGCATTGCCAACTCAAATATTGATCACACCAAGCATTAAAACTGTGCTTTCGTGAGGCAAGACTTCCAGATTAATAAACATTAAAGCCCTGTACTGTGTAGAGCAGATGAATCCCATGAATTTATAAACACAGATTTCAGGGCACCAATAAGACTTCCGATGCTTGTACAAACAGATGACAAATGTACGCATAAGAACAGAATAAGAAGACATAATTAAAGTGTGGCTCATGTGACAGGTCTCTGAGAGACAGTTTCAAAGGTCTGTGAATTTGTAGACATGCTGAGATTAACACTCTGTAGCTCTCATGGATAGTTTACAGTATCCTGTTTAGTGAAATCTACTAGCTTACAAATAAAGGCAGTTCATTGGGAAAACATGTTTCAAATAAAGTTATGTGAATCTCAAAATCACATTTCTTATTAACTTTGTACAAATGGATTAGAGGGTTGAGATATTCCAACCCACAAATGTGGAATACTGGAACAGTTTAGATAATTTATATATTAATTCCCTAAGGTAGTAATAGGAAAAATTATTTCAATTAAAAGTAACTAACATTCAGTCGTATCGATATTTATACCTTTTAAGCATTTTCATTAAAGTAAGACATTAACAGTTAATGATATTCATATCTCTAAAATTTAAGAAATGTATTTCATGTGCATATCAGAATAACATATTTAAATGATTTTGGAGTCAAATTTTAAAAGTTACTAAAGTACATATGAAATAAAAATTTACTTTTTAAAAGATGCAGTTCCCACTCCTGCATTGCTTGCAGGAGTGCAAGCTGGTACATCCCCTTTGGATATCTGTATGGTGATTTCTCATCTAATTAGGAAACAACCTTCTTCAACACCCAGCAAGTCCACTTTTGGGTATATATCCAAAGGATGCTCAATCGTACCACAAGGACACATCATCAACTATGCTCATAGTAACATTGTTTGTCATAGCCAGAAACTGGAAACAACTGGCCTCTCGACCAAAGAATGGATAAGGAAAATGTGGTACATTTACACAGTGGAGTACCACACAGCAGAAAAAATAACAACATCTTGAACCACTCAGTGTAGATGCTAGGAGGTAAACTTGCAAGTAGAGAAATCACCATTAACTGCTGAATCATCTCCTGTTCCCTAGGTTTTCCTTTAATTTCTTGAGAATTTCAGACATATCTACTGTACTAACATCATTTTCCACTCGTCCTTTTCCTTGTTCCAGTTCTTCCCATGTCTATCTAGTCCCTCTCAAATCATGAGCACTTCTTTCATTTTATTAAGCATCACAGTATATCACTGATAAATTAGGGCAGTGGTCATTCGCTTCCTAAAAAACTCAGCTTCAGTGATGGGACGTAGAAGAAGGGGACAGGGGTGAGCACAGACACTGTTAAGATGCTTTAAGACATTTGTTTTAAGATGATTCTTTCATTTTCCTTCAGGTCTTGTGAGCCCAGCACTGAAGGCTTTATTTGCTACTAGTGCTTCATAGATATTTCTATAGCCACAAACTCAGAAAATAGTGATATTTCCCTCTAGGGAATTTTCACTTATTAATAAAGGTTATATTTTGGGGGGGGATTTCATCCATTTTACTTCCCAGAGTAAAAGGTCACATTTTCCTAACATTGCATGCCCTGTCTGCTATAAAAGCTACTGTCTCTGTAGTCATGCCCTGGCTGACTCTCATCTACCACATGGGAATGGGGATTCAGGGTATCAGCAAATGTGGACACTTCAGCCATGGTTCTTGTCCCGAAGAGCTGTAGGTCTTCTGTTAGTATCCATGAAAATATGATATGATAACTTGTCAACAAGCTACAACAGCTCACCAGGATTAGATCCAAATCACTTACGTTGTTCAATGCTCTTAGGATAAACAAAAGGACCTGAGTCTATCCTTACAAACAAGCATTGGATCCATTAAGATGCATGAATAAGTGTCCTTTTCACTGTTGGGTTTATTTGGTTCAAGTAACTACAAAGACATCTCTTAAACTGGGAAACAATTACTTTCATAGATAAATCCAGATTTAAGAAAAAGAATACTGGCCTGTAAGAATAGCATGAAAGAGAGGATGGCAATCGATGCATATAAGGAAGAGGGCAGAGGTACACAGGTATAGAATTAAATGCAAAAGAACTGCACTGAGGAGAGGTTCTATTTCTTGCTAAGTGTCCTACTCCTGTATGTCAAATACAGCCTAGATGTGCCATTTACATAATCAAGGGAATAGCAGAGAAAGGTCTGGTACTATATTACAGTATCTACTTTTAATTTCTGGATAAACTATGATGGTATTAGCTGAGGTAGAAAGTAAAAGTATTATCAGGTTAGATAGAATAGGAAGAATGACTGAACTTAGTGACTCTTAAATTGGTTATGATGCTGATTTGTGAAGAGAAGGAAAACTAATTAATCCAGGAATGGTTGTATCTAGAGATCAGGAGCTAAGTCGAAATAAAGAAAGGTTGGAGAAACAACATGCACATGTAACATTCTCTGCAAAAGCAGAGAATGGTCTATACTAAGAGATTTGGAAATGCTGGCTAATTATTAATAGTCAGTCTCTGGAACAACAATTAGTGAAGGGAATTAAGAAGAATTATCAGATGAATAAACTGATCTCTTAGCAGCCAGGAAGTGAGGTGAACTTCAGAAGGAATGGAATTGAGATGGCCTAATGACTCTTACACCAGCCATAGGAGCTAGGGCAGGGGTTCAGAATGAGTAGTCAGAATAAAAGACTCACCGTGAGAGTCAATGAGACTATGAGCTAGAGTTATACCATGTGTACTTAGGTATAACAGGATGGTTTATATATCACAGTCACCCATTATTGTTGTCTAAGGCATTGTTCAGACAAGCACAGTCCAAGTGTGATGGGATCAATCCAGACAAGCACCTTAATTAAAATCTACATTTAGTTTCATGAAATTATGCCAAAATTTAGGGACCTTTTAAAATATGGCTTCAGCAAAATCCACTGAATACATCTTAAATTGTACTTTTCAGCCGACATCCTAAGACAAGAACACAAATATAGATCTACCAGGTTTTACAAAGAACAGCTAGCTGACTGCAGTTTTTCTCCTGGGTGCTCACTGAAAACAAAACTCAGACTAANCAGTCTCTGGAACAACAATTAGTGAAGGGAATTAAGAAGAATTATCAGATGAATAAACTGATCTCTTAGCAGCCAGGAAGTGAGGTGAACTTCAGAAGGAATGGAATTGAGATGGCCTAATGACTCTTACACCAGCCATAGGAGCTAGGGCAGGGGTTCAGAATGAGTAGTCAGAATAAAAGACTCACCGTGAGAGTCAATGAGACTATGAGCTAGAGTTATACCATGTGTACTTAGGTATAACAGGATGGTTTATATATCACAGTCACCCATTATTGTTGTCTAAGGCATTGTTCAGACAAGCACAGTCCAAGTGTGATGGGATCAATCCAGACAAGCACCTTAATTAAAATCTACATTTAGTTTCATGAAATTATGCCAAAATTTAGGGACCTTTTAAAATATGGCTTCAGCAAAATCCACTGAATACATCTTAAATTGTACTTTTCAGCCGACATCCTAAGACAAGAACACAAATATAGATCTACCAGGTTTTACAAAGAACAGCTAGCTGACTGCAGTTTTTCTCCTGGGTGCTCACTGAAAACAAAACTCAGACTAACATATATTGTTTTACCCATATATTGACTATAAATGGAAGGCATTCTCAAATGATTTTATCAGTAGAAATCTTTGTGCTCAAAAATCTAAAACATTAATATTATGTGGACTCCTACTTTAGACAAAACACTATGGTATATTTAGATTTCTTGATTTAAGTGGCTAATTACCTTCAGTAAAATTGGGAAGTAGATTCATTTGTTTATTCCCGATATGTATACAAATAAACAATGAGTATTTATAATGATGAATGTTTTGCAAACATTTACAAAATTAATTATTGTTTATGAGGCTATTTCCTTTTGTTTTCCATGATTGTTTTCCTGTCTCCAATTTCTTATATGTCAAACACACATGTGCCATCTAAGATACAGCTGGAGAGTATGTGAGGACAAAACTGAGGCAGATAATTGGCAGAATGCTGTTTTTAATCCTTTTGATGAAGAATTGAATTTGATTATCATCCTGTTAGTTTGGTTTAATTTGCAATTTTAAGTTTATGGGTAATTTCTTAAGATTAAGAATAAAAATTACTGTATCCTAACCCTTTAGTTCCAATTTTCATATGGCANGATTTCTTGATTTAAGTGGCTAATTACCTTCAGTAAAATTGGGAAGTAGATTCATTTGTTTATTCCCGATATGTATACAAATAAACAATGAGTATTTATAATGATGAATGTTTTGCAAACATTTACAAAATTAATTATTGTTTATGAGGCTATTTCCTTTTGTTTTCCATGATTGTTTTCCTGTCTCCAATTTCTTATATGTCAAACACACATGTGCCATCTAAGATACAGCTGGAGAGTATGTGAGGACAAAACTGAGGCAGATAATTGGCAGAATGCTGTTTTTAATCCTTTTGATGAAGAATTGAATTTGATTATCATCCTGTTAGTTTGGTTTAATTTGCAATTTTAAGTTTATGGGTAATTTCTTAAGATTAAGAATAAAAATTACTGTATCCTAACCCTTTAGTTCCAATTTTCATATGGCACTCATGCCCATGCACCTGTGTAAGTGTACACACACAAACACCACTGTGCTGGCTTAAATATAATGGCTCGTGTATTTGAATACTTAGTCCTCCACTGATGGAAACCTTTGGGAAGGATGAAGAGGTGTGGCCTTGGAGGGGGTATGTCACCAGGCTTTAAGGTTTTAAAAGGCTTGTGGAGTTCCCAGTGTGTTCTCTCTGCCTCATGGTTGTGAATTAAAATGTCAGCTCTTAGCTGTCCCTTAGCTTCACCATAATGGACTCAAGACTTTTAAAACTATAAGCCAAATTAAATGCATTCTTTTGTAAGTTCCTTGGTTATGGTATTTTATTACAGCAATTAAAAAGTGAATTAGATATGAACCACCATTCCCTGACACACATGCATATACACAGCCTAAAGCATGAGAGAAGCAATAGGCTTTAATCTTGTGTGCTCTAATTTTGTAGGCTTAAGTATCCATCTGCGCTGCTCTATTTCATATCATGGAGTCATTTTCAAAAATAAAATGTGCATATACATATAAAATTATATTTAGCTGTAAATAAATTGGAAATGATGACATTTGCAGATAAATGAATGTAACTGGAAAATAATCTACTGACTGAGGTAACCCAGATCCAAAATGACAGACAGGATATGTTCTCTCTGATCTTTGGAGCCTAGCTCACAATCTGTACTGCTGACTATACAGGAATTTAGTCAAGCCAGAAATGTAGACAGAGACCACAGGGGGAATTTGGGGGAAGGTCTAGAATGGGTAATGGTTAGACACAAGTGCTTTCAAGAAGAAATGGGGGTATGGGGTGGGGAAATCTTACTTAGAATTAGGTAGGAATGGTAATACAGAGGTAGAGGCAGTCAGCATAAAATCTGCGCGCGTGTGTGTGTGTGTGTGTGTGTGTGTATACACATATATGGGACACAACCTAGGCTCTGTAAGGTGTGTGTATGTTTAAAGACATAAATTTAAAAGGGCAGTGTGTTGGGAAGGGGACATGGGAGGAGTTATAGGGAGAAGAGTTGAAAAATATATAAATCTAATCAGTGTACTCATTTATAAAATTATAAAAAGAACTGTTCATGACCAAAAATAGTAGAAAAATGCTCAGAAGATAATGCTATCTTATTCTACATCACATTCTATAAGCTATAAAATCAAATCATGTCTACAATAAGAAAACCAATTGAAAAGTATTAGATTCTACAAATGAAAAGCATTAGTTAAAAACAGAGATACCATATATGTGCACATGAAATTCATAAATAATTGATAATTTATTTATTCTGAAGATTTGGTTTTCTCATGGAATACTTGGTTATGCATTGTCAGTATTTATTTTATTCTCAAATATCAAAGCCAGTATGGCTTACATGTTTAACAAGATTCCTGGCTCTGTTGGTTTAAGCGTAGAATGAAAGCAAGGAAATACAAAATCGTGATACCCACATCTCCCTGAAGGCCAAAGAGAAAATCCTTGAGAATTTTACATTCAAAATCTTTGCAACAAATGTATATTGCACAAAAAAATAGAGAAGTGAATCTCTAAGTGAATCCACCAAGCTCCTTTGTGTAGTGCAACATTACCCTTAGACTCCCTTGCATCTGTCTTCCTCAACACTGTCATGTAGCCAAACACAATACCCTCTGAGGAACATTCTGTGCAGAGGCTATCTCAAAGGATTAATTCCTCTACATAGTTAAGGTTTAAAATGTGATGACACAAATTTAGATTTCTAAACAGCAACTATAATGGAATAGATTAACATATTGAGCTTATCCACAACTCCTGTTTTTGTAATAAAGAATAGATAAAATCCACAAATCTAACATTCACCACACAGACACTCTTAACTATAATCCCCAAGATATTCAGACTTGTTATACATTTGCTGATTTATATATTTTAACTTATCTCAGTCAACGACTCCCCCTCCAAATACAAGATATCCACTGATTCTCTGTGTATGTCATTCCCTTTTTACAAAATATTACTCCGGTAAGACAGGACAATAATTTTACTTGCATCTAGGTTTTTCACTTAGCAAAATGCCCTCCAAGTCAACCATATTGTGGAATATTAAAGCATATTATTTTGTTAATTAGGTACTAAATTGTATATATCTCATATTTTCTTTATCTAGTTATCTAGTAAGGTTGTTCCCATGCATTGCCTATTGTGAACAATGCTACTTGAATCTGTATGGCGACATCTGTATTCACACACACATACACAAACACCCTCATGGCCCCCACAAATTCTGAAAACCATCAGACGCTAACTATAAATCCTAAGCCAGGAAAAAATGTACTTTTATGCATCTCTGAAAGAAATTGATGACTTGAGGTATCTATTCTCTAACTAGAAAAATAGCAAGCATGTTGGTTCCTCTAAGAACTTTCCTATTGGATAGTTAAACAACATTCTCTTCTACCCCTCGAGGGTCATTGATTTGCAAGCTCACATCCTTCCACAGGCTTTGCATGTCCAAGTTTGTTTACATTCAGGATTCAGTTCACATTGATGAAATGTACACATGCATGACCCCATGTCCTGTGTACACATTTTGGTGAGACTCCTGATATTCTCTATTTTTATCTGCAATATTTGAAGCAGAAAGGATTACATACCCAATTAAACCCAACAAGTCATGAGTATATGAATCCATGTGTGTATGAAAATTAAACACATTATAAATTCTAAAAATAGCAAATAAGATTATGTTACTAGAAGGTTAGAATTTTTTATACAGTGACACATATAAACTTTATACTTTCATAAAACTTGCCTGTTGGTAAGGGTTGTCCTTTCAAGACTATTATTCCTTAGATATCAAGAGAAAACAATGAGGATAATTAAGAAAAGCAGATCACTGAAAGCATTGTAAGGATAAAAATAGACCTGGAAAAGTTCCCCTTGTTAGCCAAAGGAGTACACGCCCAAACAGGCTGAGCTGGGGGATCTATGGCCCCAAAGAAGTGAAGGGAGGAGGTGCCTGAATATAAGCTGGGATGGGGTAGGAAGCTAGGGACAGTAGCCGTGGTTAGGAGCCCCTGCAGAATGAGCAAGATGTTCAGGGAATTGAGGAATATATTTCTTAAATATATACATAGAGCCAAATAAACAATTGTAACCCTCCTAGTGTTAGGTTTTCTCATTGTTAACTCTTAAGATATCTTTACAAGGGCTCTTTTTCTTTCGTGTCTGTTTGTTTTATTGTATTAGAAGTTCAACCCAGGACCCTTATCAGGTTGCGAGGCAACCCCACCACTGCCACCCTCAGCCCATACATCTTCCTTTTTGCTTGTTTGTTTGTTTATTTTTGTAAGATTTGCTGTTTTGATCAGACAGAAGGGCTTGAATTTGTGATCCTCCTGGGTAGCTGGGATCACTGGTCTGCCCCACAATCTCAGCTACTGCTGAGATTTAAATGTTACTTTAAAAAAATACCAAAACTAAAATGACCTCCAACCAGCAAACTTATTATCTGATATATTAAGAAGTCTAGAATTAAAGCAGGCCATCAGGGAACTAGAGGCCTCCAACAAACTATAACTAGGTCACAGTGAATTTGTGTTTCTGTTCTGTCCCCCGTTTACCATCTCAGCTCCTTCTCTCAGCTACTCCTGGTATCTTGGAAGAAAAAAATTCTCCAAGACCCTGTCTTGATCCTTCTTTTCCATACGTTATCTGAGTGACCTTCAGTAGGTCATCTTATTCTCCCTGGGTAATGTGTATATTTACTACAAATTTTAGCATTCTTTTGCTGTAATGACATACATGCAAGGAAGACAGTAAATTATCTGGTATTCATTGTATACTTCAAAAATACAGGCTTGACCAAAACAACAATAAGAATACAGACTCCATGTAAGCTAGAGTTGCATGTTGCATGCAGTGTATTCTGAGTACGTTTGATAAACACAGGCATCAGTGTCATCAAGGCCATGCATTCCCCTGCTGAGTGTCACACACTCGGATTTGTACAGTGAGATGTGGAGATGGGACTACTTGAACAACTAAGTGTGTTTTTAATTCTGTCTATTGCTCCTAGAAAGATATTTATTTCCCAGAAATCAGAGATTAAGTTGACCTGTCATGTGTTTTCTCTTACTGACTCTGGTGGCTGTTTCTGGAAGTTGCCCTAAAAACTACAGGAATATTTCAGTGGCATTAAAAATAATAATAATATATTCTGGGCACATTTAAAATTGCTGCTGAGGGAGGGAGAGTCCATTTTCTACAGGAATGAAGCCGAAGTAGAGACGCTATACCAAATTCAGTGGATCATTCTCCATTCAAGAACATCCTGGCAATACTATGAGGACTCGGCATGATTTAAAATAAAATATGTGTGTGGGGTACATGAATTAGGAGAGAAAATGGATGGAGGATGATAGGAGCAACATTCATAAGGCTTAACAATAGACTTGAGAAATACTTAAAATTACAAGATGACTTTTATAAGGATATAATAAAAGTGACAATTTTAGCTTTGCATTAGCTTTTTGTTTTCCCTGTTTCTGTCACTACCCCTACTCTGTGCATATAACAGTGTCTATTTAAAAGGAATTAGACTTAAAATTGAAAAAAAGTTAATGCATATGAAATACTTAAAATTCACCCAAGGAAAGGAATCAAAGGGTTTGTAAACAACACTGTCTGATGCTCAGCATGTGACCAGGAGAAAGTATAGTTGCAACTGAACTCTGTAATTGTAAATGAATAAACTGACCTATTAGAAATTCTTGAGAAATCAACTCAGAATGTTGTTTCATATGAAATAATGCATCAAAATGATTCTGACCTATAGAAAGGGAATGAATTATTTCCTAAGTCACGATCCATCTCAGAAATGATGCTGACTGAGCCCAGGGCTTATACATGATCTCTTCCTTCCTCACCAAAATATCACCTTCTGACTTCTGTTTTATTCATTATTTATTTTGCTTTCAAAAGGCTATCATTGTTTTAAATGTTTTGGTCTTTATATGTGAGAGACTCTATTCAGTTATATAAGCATTTTTCACCTCAGCTATAGAAGAAGAGTTAAGAGGGTTATCCTTTGTTGATTTTACAATGCTTAGCACTAAGAATCTGAGATGACTACAGTGAATTAACATTACAGGCACACATTTAGTTACAGACATGGATGTTTGATATCAAGGTCATCTATTACTGTATATGAGATACACAATTTAAGATGGATTAAAAAGTCAAAAAGTATCTAAGATTTAAAATAATTAATTGTTTAAAATGACTGGTCCTATTGGTGTCCACAGGGATAACTATATTTAGAGGTATCAAATACCTTTTAAGAGAGATCATTTTATTGGTTTAGTAGCATGCAAGAGAAGAGAAGTGACAGTGGGGAAATGATGCATGATACATTTACTCTAAGAATAAAATAGCTAGCATGAGAAGATTATAAAGTTTTTTATACTATAAAAGAACCAAAAAATAGGAGTGAGAAAGTGTAAGAGCTATTGTCACTCAAAGGGGCATATCTAGAAGCCAAGATAGTGTCATCACATGAACAGGAAAGATTTTATACTTTATTACATACCAGTTTTACTTATACATTGATAAATACCCATTGTATTCATGTACTCAGATACACACTACTTTGCAACTTAGTGCATCAAGTCATATGCAAAGAAACACATATCTCTATGTACAGGGCTGTCTCAGTATTGCTCCTGGAGCCCTTGGGAGAAGACAGACAGTGATTGTTTTAAGTGTAAGTAACAACTGAGTCTTACATCAGTATAATTGTGGATTCCAAACTTTCCAGATACATTTTAGTTGCTTAATCACCTTATCCACTTTATTCTTTTCTTATATGATGATCTAGATATATCAGGATTGGTATCCTATACTTGTCTACATCTGACACAGTACAAAAAGAATAAAAATAAGTTTGGGAGACCAAGGAAAGGTGCCTTAAATATCCAAGTAAGAAATTATTCTGGATATGTTCATCAGTAGTGCTATAGTCTTTGTATCAAAGCTTCTTGATCTTGGCAAAAAAATATATGAACAATCTCAAACCATGACTCCAAAGATAACTCATCAATTATAACAAGAGACACAATTTGCAACTTGATATTATTAACAACAAAATTAGCATGAGTGCAAACCTTGTACAGGCAGTAATGGAAGATGCTGAAATTGTGGTCTCTTGATTTTTACATATGAGAATGTCACAGTTTATTCTTTAATTGTCATAAACTATTTACCCTAATTTTAATTAAAGAGAAACTTGAAGCAATGTTAATATCCTATAAAGTAGTTTTAATGTTTCTAGTTATAGAAAATGAAATAAGGATATCTAGAGAATATAGGAGAACAGAAAGACAACCAAAAGTATTGTGTGAATTTTGATGTAATTCTATTTTCTTAATACATTTTATCTTCTTGAGATTTAATTTATACATTATAAAATATATATTGACCATACACATTCATCACTACTTCCTTCCAACTTTCCTGAGATTGGCTACTTCATGCCCTCCCAAATTCAAGTACTTGTTATTGTTAATAAAAATTAATGATTTTCAAATACCACAGGGCATGAGAAACCTGCCAGTGTTCACATTCCCAAAGGAGAGTGACTCTCCCTACCTCAGAATCCATAAACTGTCTAAAGCACCTTTGATTGTCATGGGCCCCAGGAATACCTCCTCAATTCATTATTGAATTTAGCTGTCTTGACCATTTGTGGGTCTTTTGCAGGTAATCACATCTGTTGTGATTTACTGTGCACAACAGCAATGACCTATCCACAAATTAACATTTTGTAGTTCTCCTTTCCATCCACTGGGTCTCATGTTCTTTGTTCTTCATCTTCTGTGAATTTCTTTAAACCTTAGATGAAGGTTGATACAAGTAACTCATCTTTGGTGAGTACTCTGTGTTATTTATATTCAAAACTGTGACAAGTTATTAGTATCGACAAGTATTTGCTAAATTATGAAGCTTCCTAAATCTAGGTTGAGTTATATTCACAAATACATGTGTAAGCATAACTATTAAGAATGCAGTTTCACTGAAAGAATATGAAGCTAAGCAGTAAGAGTAGCTTTCACCTCTCGTGACTTATGATTATCCCAGTAATGGATAATTGACTAAGTTTATAATGCTAGGCATAAAATTCTTCCTGTATGGCAGACCTCATAGCCAATTAAGAAACTCATTGATTACCCCATAACCAGCATGTACAGCTTCCAAGATGTGTACAATGGGCACATCTTGGAAGCTTATAACACGCAAGGATCACTGCTGTATATGACAAATGATGGTTTTCTTCTCCAATAGCCTTCATGGGAACTTGTTAAAGTTCTTGATTATGACAAGAGTGGTAAGCACGGAAGATGCCCTCACTAAAAAGTTAGGAAAAGAGGTAAATATCTGATAGTCTGTGACTTATAGATAAGCAGTTAACAGAAGTATACAGGTTAAAAGTATAAATGTGCTCATACTAAAAAGAAAAAGAGATAAAATGTCAGATGCAATGGCAGGTACATTTTAAACACTAATGTAACTATTTCAATGCAGAACTGATTTAGTACAGAAGCCTGTACACTATCCACTATTTTCTTCCATTATCACCATCTTACAGTACATGGTATATATTTGTCACAATGAATGTACCAACACTGACACATTATTGTGAACTGAACTCAACACTGGATTCAGACTGCCTCAGATTTTGTTTAGTGTCCTTTCGGTGTTTCAGATAATCATAAAGGGGGTTATTAAACTTAAAAGTCAATATCTTTAGTTTTTAAAATTAACTTATTTATTTTACATACCAATAGCAGTTTCTCTTCCTTTGTCTCCTCTGACCCCCTCCCCAAGTCCTCTTCTCTTCTAACGTATTGAAGGTAACATGGGAAGTCACAGAACAGGGTAAAGGTGTGATGTAAGATTCCCTTCTGTAGGCTATGAATATATTTTATTACCATTGGTTATTAAAGAAGCTATTTGGCCAATGGCTTAGAAGAATAAAGCCAGATAGGAAATCAGAACAGAGATATAGAGAGAAAGTAGGTGGAGTCAGGGAGATGCCATGTAGCTACTGGAGGAGAACTATACCAACCAGCCAGAACCTTTTCAGTAGGCCACAGCCTTACGGTGATACATAGATTAACAGAAATGGGTTAATTTAAAATGTAAGAGTTAGATAAATATATGCCTAAATTGTTGGATAAACAGTGTTGTAATTAATATAGCTTCTGTGTTATTATTTGGGTCTAAAAGCCAAGAAACAAATGAGCAGTCTTACTCTATAAAATGGTACCCAACATGGAGTAACTACATTCCCATAAATCCTGGGAAATAGTTCTAGACACAAAAGAACAGAGTTAAGCACGACTTTTTGGTAGTTGTATATTTTTCAGATTTGCTCTGCCTTCCTAAAAGCAAGCAGAGGCCCTATTCCTTTAAGAGAAGGTTCCTTGACTTGGTGGTAGCAGCAAAAACTGTATGGCTCTGTTAAGAACTTCCTGCTTTGTACTAGTTACATGAACAGTTCTGGTTCCTCAGGAGGCTGAGCAACTGAATGGGGTTTCTGGGGAGCATGCTGCAAGTTACTTTGTGGCAGCATTGGCCAAGTGCTTCCCAGAGTTGAGGTGGGAAGTGTGGCTACCTCCCAGCCATCCCAGAGCTGGTGGTGAACTACCTCTGCCATGTTAGGCTGAGAGAGGAAAATCCAGCATCCAGAGCTGTCTAGACCACACTGCTTACCATTTTAAAGTTATCCTGGTTTAAAATAAGTGGTTACAAACATATGATAAAGACAGGTTCAGACAGAAATAAACCTTGAACGGTCACAGTGTATTTAAAAAATGTATGTAGGCTTGAGAGAGAGAAGAAAAAATTATAGACAGTTATAAAAATAAATAAATAGTTTAAAAAAATAAAATAAAGTCTTTAAAGAGAGAGTACAGACAGACATAGACTAAAAGAACAAAGAAAAATAAGCCACAAAAAGATGTAATATACACAGAGAGTCTGGATTAAGTATATTATTGTATTTTCTTTGACTTTTTTTGACTGCATAATGGGTCTAAGGATATGTTGCTTTGAAAAAGAGGTACTGCTTTTGTTTCTACAGAGGACAGAAAGCTGTTGATGCCTTAACAGCTAATATGGTTTGATCAAACAAGAGCCTCTAAAGCAATGGCCCAGATGGTTCAACATCTATGACAACTTTAGGACTGCTGGCTGATATTGATCTACCACACAGGATACCCCATAAAAAACACGATTAACAACTCCCCCAATTAGCAGGAGGTAGTCTAGAGAACAATGCCCATATTCCCTAAAAGACTGTCTATAAATGTTTGTTTACATTTAAAGGGATATTCTATAGAGATGAATACTTTGCATTGGTATGGATCTTAGTTTATTTATATAAATTTAACATTAATTTTGTTATATGTATATTTCTGCTCTTGATTAAGGTATTGTGATTGTGTAGCTCATTTAAAAATGTAATGTATAATCAAAAATATAGGTTAATAGTCATCTATAATAGTGAAGCTTGTAGTCATGTTAATTAGGTTTTCTAAATGTACAGAGTTATATTTCAGATGGATGGGTATTTTTCAAAACTTTCAAAGACTTACAGAGTATGACATTTAAATGTTTTAAGAATGTAGAGCAGAAGGAAAGAGATCATGAGCAAGGAAGTCAGGACCGCAAGGGGTGCGCCCATCCACTGAGAGGATGGGGCTCATCTAATGGGAGCTCACCAAGGCCAGCTGGACTGGGACTGATGG